>JAQZBX010058213.1:0-17792 GCA_029593785.1 Cabassous unicinctus
TTGAAAGTTTTTGCAGGTAGCTTAAAATATCTTTTAGCCTCATGCTATTTTGCAAATATAATAGTTACCAAACCTGATGTAGATCAAATGTGATTATAATCTTTCTATTTATAGACGCTTCTCGGAGGTAGCTGGTTAACATTGGGAACTCTTTGCCGCATACTTGCCCAGCCACAAAATAGTACAGTCACATATTCTCACAGTGGTGACTCCATAATCTCTGTTTAAAATTGCTTATTTTACTTTATTTTTTTTTTAATTTTAAAAATATATTTAGATTATATAAAAGTTACACAAAAAAATATAGTGTGCCCCACTCCCCACACCTCCCACACCCTCCCACATAAACAACATCCTTCATTGATATGGCACATTCATTGAAATTGATAAACACATCCTGGGTCATTGGTCATTGCCACTGAGCATAGATCAGAGTTCACATTGTACTCTACACTCTCTCCAACACAGTTATGCATGTTATGAAACGACATAAAAAGGCCTATATCTGTTGTTGCAATGTCATTCAGGATGTTCCCCAAGTCCCCCTCCCCCCCAAAAAAAAACAACATTTCTTCCTCTCCCTGCCACTAGATCCTCCTGTGGCCACTGGCTCCATATCAATGTTGTAATTTCTTCCATTGCTAGAATCACAATATATCTCAAGCAGAGTACCAGTAAGTCCACTCTAGCCCATAGTTCATTCCCCTATCCTGAGGATTCTGGGAAGAAGAACTCCACTCCACTTCTAATTGAGAGGGGGTTTATATCCCATGGGGAAGATGGATGGAACTATTTTCCTTGGAGTTGTAGGTGCTCTCATTTCCTTTATATGGTGGTTGTCAGCTAACCTCCTTGTTAGTTGTCCTGGGTGAGTTCAGTGAAATGGAGAGTAGGTGTTACAACTCTGCTGAGGCTCCAGGCCCAGCTGGCACATGGAGAGCCCAAAGATTCCAGTCCCTTGGGTGTAAACCTAAAAACTCTAGCACCAAGTATATGTTTAAATAGAAAGGAAAGAAAAGCCATGTGTAGGGAAGCCATAATTGAATCCAAAGCTGTTACTCTCAGAAGCAAAAACATCGAAGTAAGTGCCCATTGGAATGACACCAAACTCCAGATCTATCTGCCCTAATCATAGGACGTGGGTGTCTCCAGAGCCCTCAGGAGCCCCAAAATTTGGGGTAGTGTCCTCTTTGGCAGTCTATGAGCTCCTGCTAAGATGTGCATAAGTATTACCTCAGGGATGCCCTCCTGACTCACTTTGACAATGCCCTGTGTACATTTGAACCTATTTATATACATTATATGCATGCCCAGGTGAAATTCCTCCAATGTATTCCCCATCACTGACACCCCACACCATGGATCCACCCCTGCCCCATGTTGTAACCCTATTTAAAATAAGGTGAAAAGATGTGAAATTCTGGAGAGATTTAGAACTATAAAAAAAGAACCAAACAGGTATTACAGAACTCAAAATTATATCTTAATTGTGATCCAGCTATTTCACACCCTTTTTTCCAATTCAACTCTCCACCTCAGGCTTAAACATATGTAGAATGTTTACTTAATTGTGAGTGATCAGAATCTTAGCACAAGGATTCAAGGAGGCTGAGAGTGAATGGCTGGAAAACAATCATATAAGCAAAAAAACAATAAAAAAGGATGGGAGTAGCTATACTAATATCAGACAGAAAAGACTTTAAATGCAAAACTTTTGTAAGAGATGAAGACAGACACTATATATTAGTAAAAGGGGTAATCTTTCAAGAAGAAAGAACTATCTTAAACATTTTTGCAACAAACCAGGTTGCCTCAAAATCCAGAGGTAAAAACTGGAAAAATTAAGTGGAGAAATACATGCCCCTACAATTATAGTGGGAGACTTTAATACACCATTATCACCATTAGACAGAACATCTCCACAGAAAATCAATAAAGAAACAAAGACTCTGTATAATACATTAGAGGATCTGGACCTAATATATAAATACAGAACACTACACCCAAATAGAATGGGATATACCTTCTTCGCAAGTGCACATGGATCATTCTCCAAGATAGACCACATGCTAGGTCACAGAAAAATTCTCAGTGAATTAAGAAAGATTAAAATTATGTGCAGTAATTTCTCTGAATACAATGGAATGAAGCTGGAAATCAGTAAGGGCCAGAGAACCAGATTAGGCACAAAGATATGGAAGTTAAGCAATATGCTCTTAGACAAACACTGGGTGTGATGGTTAGGCTAATATGTCAACTCGGCCAGGTAATTGTGTCCAGGTGTTTGTTTCAGCAAGAACTGAGCTAATTGTAATACAAGAGCATTTATGAACTTCAATCACCAGTGAGTTTACTGCATGGATGGCTGATTACGTCTGCATCAATCAGGGAGATTACATCATCAATGGGTGACGCTTTTATCCAACCAGTTGAATGCCTTAAAAGGGGAAGTGATTTCAACATTAACAGAGAGTTTCCCAGCTTGTCATTGGACAGGCAAATTCTCCCAGAAACTCATCAACGCCCTTTCATCAGACTTTCATCAGAGCCCCTGGTTTGCAGCTTACCTGCAGTACCTGGACTTGTGCATCCCCAGGTTGCATAAGAGACTCTTTTAAAATCTCATATTATTGACAGATATCTCCTGCTGATTCTGTTTCTCGAGAGAAACCTGACTAATACACTGGGTCAAAGAGGAAATCTAAAAAAAATCAGTAACTACCATGAAATGAATGAAAACGACAACACAACATATAGAAAAAAACAAACCCACCTATGGAATGCAGCCAAAGCTGCAGTGAGAGGGAAATTCATAGCCATACATGAATATATCAACAAAGAAGAAAGAGCTAAATTCAAAGACCAAACTACACCAGGGGGAATTAGAAAAAGAAAATCAAGCTAGCCCTAAAGGAAGTAGAAAGAAGGAAATAACAAAAAATAAAGCAGAAAATAAATGAAATAGAAAATAAGAAAGCACTAAAAAAACTAAACAAAACCAAAATCTGATTCATTGAGAAGATCAATAAAATTGACAAACCCTTAGCAAGACTAGCAAAGAAAACAAGAGAGAAAATGAAAATAAAGAAAATAAGAAATGAGGAAGGGGATATCACCAGTGAACCACAGAAATAAAAACTATCATAAGAGGATACTTGGAAAAATTATATGCCAACAAGATGGTTGATTAAGAGGAAATGGACAATTTCCTAGAAACACGCAAGCAGCCTACATTGATGAAAGAAGAAATTGATGAATGTAACAGACCAATCACAAGTAACGAGAGAAAATCAGTCATCAAAAACCTTCCAACTAAGAAGAGCCCAGGACCAGATGGCTTCACAGGTGAATTCTACCAAACATTACAAAAAGAACTATCACCAATCCTACTGAACCTCTTCCAAAAATATAAGTAGAAGGAAAATTGCCTAACATTTTATGATGCCATCATTACTATAATACCAACACCAAATAAAGACACCACAAGAATGGAAAACTACAAATTAATCTCTCTAACAATCCTAGATGCTAAAATCCTCAGCAAAATACTTGCTAAACATATTCAACAACATATCAAAGAAATTTTACATCTTGACCAATTGGGTTTCATCATGGGTATGCAAGAATGGTCCAACATAAGAAAATCAAAATTTCTGAACATGATAAAGGGTATAAATGAAAAAAACAACAAACACAGATATCATTATATACAATGGTGAAATCCTAAAAGCTTTCCCTCTAAGTTTGGAAACAAAACATGGATGCTCACTATCACTACTCCTATTCAGCATTGTGTTAGAAGTACATGCTGGAGCACTGAGGCAAAAAATATTGGAATCCAAATTGGAAAAGAATAGGTAAAAATTTGACTATTTGCAGATGACATGATCCTCTACATAGAAAGCCCTGAAAAATGTACAACAAAGTTTCTAGAATTTATAAATGAGTTCAGTAAAGTCGCAGATTATAAGATCAATGCACAAAAATCAGTAGCATTTCTGCACTTTAATAATGAGCAATCTGAGGAGGAAATCAAGAATAAATACTATTTTTAATAGTAACTAAAAGAATCATATACCTAGGAATAATTTTAACTAAAGATGTAAATGACATATACCCAGAAAACCATACACCACTGTTAAAGGAAATGAAAGAAGACTTAAACAAATGGAAGAATTTTCCCTGCTCATGTATGGGAAGACTAAACATCATTAAGATGTCTATCCTACCAAAACTAATATAGATTTAATGCAGTCCCAATAAAAATCACCGCAGTATTTTTACTGAATTGTGAAAACTAACTATGAAATTTATTTGGAAGGGCAAGAGGCCCTGAATAGCCAAAGACATATTGAAAAAGCAAAATGAAATTGGAAAAATCACACTAACTGAATTTAAAACATACTCCAAAGCTAGAGTGGTCAAAACTGCATGTTATTGGCACAAGGATAAATATAATAAACAATGAAACTGAAGTTAATGTTCTAATATAGTTTCTTACATATACATTCATCTTATATTTGACAAGGCCACCAAGCCCACTCAACTGGAAAGGAATGGGCTCTTCAACAAATGGTGCCTGGAGAACTGGATATCCATATCCAAAATAATGAGAGAAGAACACCACCTCACACCTTATACAAAAATCAACTCTAGATAGATCAAAGATATAAACATAAGATCCAGGAACATAAAAACTTTGGAAGATAATGTAGGGAAGCATCTACAGGATTTCGTAAGAGGAAATATTTCATAAACTTCACACACAAAGCTCAAGCAATGAAAGAAAAAGTAGGTAAATGGGATCTCCTCAATATTAAAAACTTTTGCACCTCAAAGGAATATATCAAGCATTTTTAAAGGCAGCCTACCCAATGGGTGAAACTATTTGGCAACCAAATATCTGATCAGAGACTAATATCCAGCAAACATAAAGATATCCTACAACTTGGGGAAAAAAAGACAAACCATTTAAAATGGGAAAGCAACTTGAAATGACACTTCTCTAAGGAATAAATACAAATGGTTAAAAGTACATGAAAGAATGCTCAACATCAACAGGTGTTAGGGGAATGCAAATCAAAACTATAATGAGATACTATCTTACACCCATTAGACTGGTGGCTATTAAAAAAAAAACAGAGGACTTCAAGTGTCAGAGAATTTGGGGAAGAATGGGAGCCCTCATCCAATGATGTTGGGAATGTAGAATGGACCAGGCATTGTGGAGTACAGTTTGGCAGTTACTCAAAACTAACTATAGAAATGCCATTTGATTGACCAATTCTACTGTTGGATATATACCCAGAAGAATTGAAAGCAAGGACACAAAAGATATATGCACACCAATGTTCATGGTGGCATTATTCACTTTTTCCAAAAGTTGGAATCAACCCAAATACCCATCAACAGAAGAATGGATAAACAAAATGTAGTACATACATACAATGGAATATTACTTAGCTGTAAGAAGGAATACAGTGCTAACACATGTGATAAATGGATGAATTTGGAGGACCTTATGTTCAGTGAAGCAAGCCAGGCATTGAAGGACAGATGCTACATGACCTTGCTCATATGAATTAAGCAAATTGAGCAGACTCAGAGAGTTAGAGTCTGGAAGATAGGTTTACAGGAAATAGAAAGGGAGGATAGGGTTTTGAGCCAACACCCAAATGGACATAATCTATGGTAAAGTGATATATGGTAAGGTGAAAGTGTGTAGTTACACACTGAAGGTACATGACAGGAAGGCAATGATAATATTGGGTTAGGTGGTGCAGGTTTGACAGGTGGGTAGGTTGGGGAGGGTAGGTTGGAAGGCCCAGGGAAATGGGGGAGGGTTGGGAGAGGAAGCAGGTGAACACTGGGGATTTGTGAGTATGTGGTTGAAAGTACCATGTTGGAATGTTCTTATGGCAATATGACAAGGAAGGGTTACGGGTTTAGGGTTTTGGATGTGTGTGTGGGGGGCATTCAGGAAAGGGTGCACCTGGAGCAAGCTTCTAGGGAGTGTGTGATGGATGATTTTGTCATAATGTGTTGTATCATTGTGTGGAGACCCACATAATGAGTGGGAAGGTGTTGGACTCCAATCCTGGGAAGGACTGATTTGTTCACAAACAGTGAGGCAGGAGTCTGTCAAGAACATGAGCAGTTCTTAATAGGGGAGGACCAACCAGCATTTCAAGACCTCAGTATTGTTGCAAGTAACTATGAATCTTGTCATCCAAGGAGTGAACCCAGGGGTTTTTTTTGGTCCCCGAGGGGAGGGGGAGGGAGGAAGGGAATTGATAGAACAGGGGGTATTTAGTGGGCAATGGAAATGTTTTATCTGACCTTGCAATGACGGACACAGGCCATGTTAAATATTGTCAAAATTTTAAAGTGTACAAACTAAAAGGCAAACCATAATGTAAACCATTAACCATTGTTAGTAACTTTGCTTCTCTATATGTATATATCAGTTATAACACAGGTACCATCCACATAAAAAAAATGTATTAATTTGGGAGGGAGGAAAAGGGGAGGATTTTGGGTATATGAGAGTCCCCTATATTCTGTATGTGAGTTTATTGTGACCTAAAACATTTTTAAAAACAAAAAGAAAAGAAGTAAGACACTGGGGAATAAATGGAAGAAAATACCACTGTACATATAGGACACCAGATATTACAGTGATGAAAGACAAAATGTCAAAAAAAAATAAATATTAAATATTTTTCATTACTTTTTAATGTCCCAATCTTTTAATTTAGTTTTTTTAAAAATTTTTATGTGTTTTATTTCTTATATTTAAACCTATAATTATTATTTCATTTTCCTATTAATTGTATTTGGCTATTTTAATGGCATCATTTTTGAAGAAGCTTTGGATCACAGAAGGTTTTCTACTGGGGCAGGGGAGGATCATTGGTGTGGGATATCAGTGATGGGGGATCCCTAGAAGGAAGTTCACCTGGGCATATATATAAGGTATATAAACATGTTCAAATGTTCATGGGGCATTGTCACAGTGGGTGGATACTCACACAATAACTGAAAGAATATTGAATTCCCATCCTGGAGAGCTCTGCCACATTCTCTAATGAAGCAGCAACAGTCCCCCAAGTGCAGGGACAATGACTGGCAAAGGAGGATGATCCATTGATGGGCCCCTGATATTGATATGCTTATGAGCCTTCATCCTTGAAATTGAAACTTAGCCTAGTGTGTTGGGGTGCCTAAGAGTTGCCTCCTGAGAGCCTCCCTTTTGCTCAAATGTGGCCTCTCTCTAAGTCAAACTCAGCATATATATGCATTACATTCCCCCAGCATGGGACATAACTCCCTGGGATGAGCCTCCCTGGCACCAATAAATTACTACTAAGCACCAACTAGCAATGTAACTGGAAGAAGACCTCAAATAAAAGGGGTAAAATGTAAAGACAGATGAGTTTATATGGCTAAGAGACTTCAAAGTGTGTTGGGAGTTTGTCCCAGATATAAAGCTTATGCACATCTTAGCAGGTTCTCATAGACTGCCAAAGTGGATACTACCCAAAATAGTGGGGCACCTGAGGGCTCTGGAGACACCCAGGTCCTATGATCAGGACAGATAGCTCTAGAGTTTGGTGCCTTGCCAGTGAACTCCACTTTGGATTTTGTGCTCCTGAGAGTGACAGTTACATTCAGTTATGGCTTCCCTACACATGGCTCATCTGTCCCTTCTATTTGAACCTATAGTTGGTGCTGGAGTTGATAGGTGTACATACAATAGAGTTAAGTCTTTTGACTATCCATGTGCCAGCTGGGTCCTGAGCCTGAGTGGAGTTGCTACACCTACTCTCCAGCCCATTAGACTCACCCAGGACAATTAACAAGGATTTGAGGATGGACAGCCACCATACAAGAAAATGAGAGAGCCTACAACTGCAACCAAAAGAGTCCCATCCATCAGCTGTATGGGATTGAAGTCCCCTCTCAATTAGAGGTGGAGTGGGCATCACCATCCCAGAATCCTCAGGATTGGGGAATGAACTATGGACTAGAGTGTAGTTACTGGTATTCTACTATATACTTATTATGATCCTAGCAATGGAAGAAATTACAACATTGATGTGGTTGTATTGACCCCTGGAGGCTCTGAGGGCAAGGATAGGGAACAAAAGTTGTAATATGGGGGCATTTTTGGGACTTGGGATTTGTTCTGAATGACATTGCAATGACAGATACAGGCCATTATATATCATTCCATAATCTATAGAATTGTGTGGGAGAGATTGTAAACTACAATGTAAACTGTAATCCATGCTCAGTGGCAATTCTCCAAAATGTGGTCATCCATTGCAATGAATGTACCACACTAATGAAGATTGTTGTGTATGTGGGAAAATGTGGGAGGTGTGTGGAGCAGGGTGTATGGGAATCCTTATGTTTATTAGGTAACATATATGTAATCTAAATATCTTTAAAAAAGAAAAAAGTATATTTAAAATAAACAAAAAAATCTATTGGAAGAGAAACAGTAAAGATGATTTATGAAAGTGTGGAACTAGTTTAGGAACAACTGCTCTAGAGATTCAGATGTCATGAAGATTCTTTCTTTCATCTCTCTGCATTGTTCTTAAAATTGACTTCATTTTCTCCAACTGGGAACAGACTTCTCTGTGCAGTGGGGTATATTTTTGAGGTCAGCTATTGACTCATAGATTTATCACATTGAAAGGAAAGAGAAATTCTTCTTATAGCACCAGTTAGAAAATTCCCAGGGAAAAATTTTGCTTATACACGGGTGGATTGCAGTCTCTCCATGAATCAATCATAGTAGAAATGCTAATCACTCACTATTTCCCAGGAATCTGTTCACTTTTGGGAGGAGAACAGTTCTTCAAAAGAAGAGTAGTCACATAGACATGGCAGAGAACTACTATGACTTGGGTAGCCATTTCAGTTTGTGGATACATCATTATTATTTAGGTGAGAATACACCTGCATAATTTTATAAGCACTTGTACATACATATTACATAGTGTATTATTCTCAGTACACCCAGAGAATACATAAAACAATGATTTAGGTGCAAACAATTTATTTTGGACAGGATGAGAATAAGGTTGATAAGAAAATGGGGAAGTGAGACAGGAAATGGAGTAAACCAATGAGGATGTGCTAATTAGTAAGTTAACACTTTGAGCAACTATAGCTTAATACCACTCTGACCCACAAAGAGACTTGCATCAAATAACACAGAATTGTCCCCACAAAGGATATGGAAGTTAGGGATTTACCCACAAAATCCTGTTCCTCAGTGGTTGTGGGTTTCTCTATGGGCTATAAATTCCCAAGCATGTTAAACATTCTGAGGAAGTCCTCAGGTAGAGAGAAAAATATGCTTGAATACAGAAGGTGCCAACATGTAAGGAAACTACTCAGTGAAGGGGAAGGTGATATTCTGTGTGGGCTGAGAGGAAATAAGCAGGGCTGAGAATGTCTGCTAAATAAATGCAAATCTCCTTACATAGCAAGAACCTTTGGCATAGTATTCCGTAAAGCTGAATATTTCAAAATATGTTTTAGTTATATTTAAAACTCAACAGTATCCACATCCAAATGTATAGTAATGACAAACGGGAACATACTGGTGGCCAGTGGGCTAAGTTGTTCATATAGCCAGACCCTTAATAACTCAATAACCCATTAAGGCATTTTCTTAATTTAGGTAGTAAATATAAGACTCTAAATAGCTAGTGTATATTAATGTAATTTTTCTTTTTCAAACGCTGTTAAACATTTGCTCTTAAAACTGAAGGTGAATTTCGCTGTTGAAAAACTGGACATTTTAAGAAGTAAACTTGGTGATGGTTGTGACACTGATTTTTCAAAATATCAGCTTCACTCTACATAGTTTAATGAATTTAAATGATAATTAAAATGAGGAAAATGATGATATTTAGTTTTTTGGGGCAATCACCTTTTGTGACAATAGAAATTGCCAAAGTCCTCAATAGTTTTTGTGTAGTAAATTTTGCAAATTAAGTTTATGGACCCTGCCAACCTGCAAAGCTATTTTGAGAGCAGCTAATTGGAGTATGAATATATGGTTTTAAGTTTTTCCATGGAAAACAAAGAACTTAATGTTGTTGAATGTAAATTCAAAGAAGATTGGTGATGAAATTTTATTTACAGTGCCACAGAAAAACAACACATTGTATGTGAAAAAGAATCACATATCACTGAGGATAAAATTAGGAAACCTTAAGTTATAATTAATAAGAGGTATTAGTAATAAGACAAAAACATTGAATAATCAGGCCATTCTGGAAGGACAAGAACCACTGCCAAATAATTCAGCCCAAAGAGGAATCCAGAAATGCAGGGCTCTGGTCTAACTTGGAGAGTAAGTGCTTAGTTGTTGAAAGAATGGATGAATTCAAATTGATTGGTGTTTGAATGTTATGTATGATCTTTACAGTACATCAGAACCAGAAAGCACATGGTGCTTATTTTAGTAAGTAATAATAAAAGTGAATGCTAACATTTACTGAGGATTTACCATGTACTTACACTGCTCAGCATTTAACATAAATTATCTCATGTAGCTTGACAGTGACCCCTGAAGGTAGGCATTATTGTTTCCATTTTATAAACAAAAATAAATAAATCTTGGAAAGACTGAAGAATTTTCCAAGGTCAGAAAAGGAATAAATGGAATTTATTATCTGGAATTTAATATCTGGAATCCAAATACAGATTTAATTCAGAGCCTACCATCTCTGCCTGTTACATTTCACTCCCTTATATGCATTCAGAAAAGGTATCACAAGGAATATTTCAACCATGCATTGAAAGAAGTTGGCAAAGTGTAGTGGTGACCTAGAAATGGTGAAAAAATAATGTTGTGGGGAAAGTGGGGGAGTAGTGACACCTATCAAATTGTACCTGTGCCAAGAATAAGTTATCATTACATAATATACACATTATCTATTAGCCATTATAAAGACAGCATTGCAAAATATATTGAAAATGCCATTTCAATGATGCTAAGGTACAGTCTTCATGATGCAATCTTGTCAGATATTTTAGAGTTATCATAAAAATATGAGCAGTGAGATCCAGAAATTTCTTTTTACTTCTTAGGCCAAGCAAGATGCTGAAATGAACATGTAAGCAAGTTAAGAAATTACCTTTCTCTATATAGTAAAAGAAAATTAAAAATGAATGCCATAGTTAATATTTTTACAAACTGACACAGACTGAATGTGCATTGCACATTTTATTGTATTAACAATTTAAGATTCAGTAAAATCCAAATTAAGCTGATATTATAATAATTCTGATTTCCAGTTTTGCATTATATCTGACATAAAATCTGTAAAATAATGTATTTTAAAGGCATCATTAAACAACACATAAGAATATAAGGTTTAACTGAAAAGTAATATTGCTCAATAATGATAGTAAAAATTGGCAGAAGAACCCTTCATTGACCCTTTTGATATTAAATCATTTGAAGAATGTATTTTAGATATTATTAATAATTTAATTTTGTAACAGAAAATTCTTATTACATAGCTTTCAAGTTTCTAGACCAGTTTCATTGAAAACTGTGAGAAGATTGCAAGGCAAGTTGTTTAAAGTTGTTTCTATTTATGTCTACTTCTTTGTATTAATGCAAGAAAATCTTTTTTAACAACTTGAAGATTAATATCTCACACCTATATTGTGATTCATGAAATGGGCATCATCCCAACCAGAAATAAGAAAGGACCTTCAAAGTGTAATAGAATGGGCAGGGTTTAAACAGCCAGGCTTATATAAACAGAATGGAAGTTTGCACTCTTAAGTGTCTCCTTTAACAGCATAAAGATAGTATCCTTATTTGGCTAATGTCCAGCCTCAGGGATTGGGACAAACAAATTAAAATCTGGTAGGCTAAGATAGGTTTCAGGTTCTGGGAGAGCTGAGTGCTCACAAGAAACCATAATAAGCAAGAATTCAGTTTGCTGATGTGAACCTTAGCATGAGTGGCTCCATCTTCAGCCTATGTGCATTATTTAACAATTTACCCACTTTGATCTGGCTCAGCCATGGAGAGTTGTGATCAAAATTCTAGACATGAGCACCATGCTCACTTAGGACTTGTAGTTTCTGAATGGTATTCACAGGTCACAGTGCAGGGTTTATAAATATTTTTGATGTCAGTGTCACCTTTTTGTTCATCCTATTTTTCATCATTCTAGGAGCAGAGAGATCATTTCCTGAATCACAGACAGCTGGGTGGACCCATATGCAATCTTTAGAAAACACAGAACACCAGGGAGACTATAATGATCATTACAAGAAGTAAAATGTTCAATGTTTGAAGTATACTCCTAAGCCAAGGTGCCCCATAATTGAAATCAGTGAAAGCAAAGTAAATGATCCAGTGGAAGGGCTTACCTGTCTAAGCCATGTGGCCTGTCTCATGTACTTATGTCATTACTTCTCCAAAAGTATTTACCTTAGCACAGCAGTTGTGTTGGCAAAAGTACAAAAGACTCATTGTTTAACTAAGAAGTGATCAAGGACAATCCTAATATCAAAATACTAAAAGTTTGTCTGTGTAAGTGTTGCAACTCCGTGGACATTTTCTTGGCAGTTTTTGCTTATGGTCTTGTACTCATTTTCATTTAGAATGTTCTACCATCATAAGTACAGTTAAAGCAGCAACCTTCCATCCTATTCTCTGTCTTCTGGTAAGTCCCTCTAATTCAGGGAACAGTTCTTTTAAAAATAAGACCACAAGGGCAGTTTGAGCATGAAGAGTAATTGCATGAAGCCTGTAGTGTGTCAGTAAAATTATTTCCAGCCAGATTTAAAATGAACCACAGATTTAGCTTTCTTTTGTTTACATGTATGAATTAAATGCTTATCCATATGGGCAGGGTAAACCATGGGAAAATACTTCAATGACAAAGTTTTAGGTTTTAAAGTCCTACCAATGAAATATGTTAGGGTTATGGGGTCCTGAATATCATCCCCAGGTTATGCCATTATGTTTCATGCATCTGTTTTTTGAGCTTCTCCTCGACCCACTAACATATGAACCAAATGATAAAGGTCCAGCAACCCAGGGTCATAGGTCCCAATGAGCATTTTAAATTCTTCATAAACTATCTGAGTGTCTTCCATAGGCTTAGGAAACTCCTTAGGTATGACCCTCAACTCTGTTTTTGACTATTTGAAAGTTATCTGCAATGGTTCTCCACTTTTATGAGGTGGCTTTACCTTAATAAGTATTTGGTTAGTAGTAGAGTGAAATAGTACTCCAGTCAGGGTATTAGGTAGATTGAGAATGGTCAGGTAGACAAGGATATAGAGGAAGTAAGGGAGGGGCAGAAGGAGTTCTATCAGTCAAGGATTTAGAATTGTTATCAAGCCTAGATTTCTCCTCATCCCTTAATTTCTCATGTGATTTTTGTAAAGAAACTTTTAATGAAGCTATTTTTGAATATTGCAATTTCTTAGCAGACTCCAAGTACCAATTAAAATAAGCATTCTATTTGAGTTGTTTAAGTCATGAGTCCTTTTTCACTAGTGCACCTCTTAGGTGATTAAGTTTGTCTAACTGAAACCTCCATATCAACCAATCCAACTCTACTTTATCTTTGGTGAGACTTTGCTGCTTGTTAGATAGGCACAGCTTCAGCCCTATTTATTTTGAACAGGTAATATAACAGGATGCCAGATTTGGAGAATCAAAGTTTTTAACACTTGAGGATTCCAAAGAAAAAATAAACATGCAGAAACAAAAATGAGACTGCCAGACTACACCATATGGCTAGGGGCTCAGGTTCAAAATTTGAGTCTTCTTATCAATAGGATTGACCAGATAACTTTTGGATTGAGAGCTAGTGAGATCAGAGAGCTCAAACACAAAAAGTGTGGAGCAAGGAAACAAGAGAACTCAGAGCCAAAGAGAGTTGAGCTCAGCTCAAACACAAAGGTAGTGGAGCTCAGATCCAAGAGGAATTCACCCATGACCCTTGGAGGTGACACACACAGAGTATTCAGTGGAGACCTCACCTATCTTTCTCTTCATCTCCAGAGTTGTCAGTAGTGACCTTCAGATCCCCTTTTCACCAAACTGGTAAAAGAAAAACTTTAACAACATGAAAATTGGGATCTCACGGGTTTATCAAGAAATTTATGAACTGAGAAGCATTCCATCTAGAAAGCAGATGAGAGATCCTAAAGAGGTAGGAAGGTCAGTTTTTGTATAGACAGACTTACCAACAAATGGTGAAGCTAGCAGTGTAAATGACTTCATTGGCTTTATCAAGATATTATCCTTATTTGGCTAACACCAAGTCAGAGGGACTGAGATACACAAATGTACAAGGTACTAGTGGATTAAGATTTATTATCCTTATATTTTGTGTTCTGGGAGAGTTGAGCACACACAAGAAACAGTAACTAAATTAACTTTCAGTTTGTTGACATGGGGATTAGCATGAGAAGTTCCTTCTTGGGCCTATGTGCACTATTCAACAGTTTGAATCAAGAGTTATTTAAAGTTGTGAAACTAGAACAAAATATAGAACTGGTTTACTGATAGAAATGTGAAACTACTACTGATCCATTGAAACCAACTCCTGATGTGTGCTTCACAGAGGACAATTATTGTCCCCAATGATTTATTTTCTTTTTTTTATACAAATTACTTAAAAAATAATTGTTTCAAACATATTTCAAAATATAGAGTATAATTAAAAAATATATACTCCCCCAAACTTAACAAGCAATGACATTTTATAATATTTTCTTAATTCCTATTTTTAAATTATATGTGTTTGTAGGTATGGAGTCCTTCCAATCCTATCACCAGCAGTAACTACTATTCTGAAGTTCATGTGTACTCATCTTTTCCATTTTTAATTTTTTTCACAGATTTATAATCCATAAGCATACATACATTGTATACAATATTTATTCAAATTTTTAGCAATCTTATAAATCATATACTGGTCATATCCTACTGCATCTTGCATTCTTTTTACTCAAGAGAATCCTAGAGACGTTCCAGGCTTAATTCCTTTGTTCTAGCGTATTCATTCTTTTCTCTTTTTTTATTGAGGTATTATAAACATACTGAAGAGCAGATGTCTAGTGCACAGCTATATAACCTCCACCAAAATAAAATTGGCACCATTTTCAGTATTCAATACTTTCTTTTATGACCTCTCCCAGTTCATGTTTCTCAGAGGCAGTCAGCCTCTGAGAAATGAAATTTCATTGTATTTGATCAATATATAATTTGAGTCTACATTATGTACTCTTCAGTGAGATTCATCAAGGTTATTGCATTTAACAGTGTTTTGTTTTGTTTTGTTTTTTTCTGCCATTGCTATATATCATAGGATTGTAAGAATATAAAACAGCAATTCAAACACTTAGAATATATATATTTATATTAAGACAGTTTTCAGTTTTAGGATTTTAAGAATAAAGCTGCTATAAACATTTTTCTACATGTCTTGTTGAAAAATGCACTCATTTCTCTTGAATATATATTTATGTGTGCAATGGCTAGGCCACAAGATAGGCATATGTTTGACTCCTGGTTTCCAAACTGTTAATATCAGTGCTCTTTTCCACTAGGAATGAATGAAAGTTCAATAGTCCATATCTCCCTGACCATTTTTATGTCAGGCCTCTTTTTGTTGTTGTTGTTGTTTATTTTAAAAACAATTTGTTGAAGTATATCATTCATACATGAACATAAATAAACAATAAGTGTTTAGAAAACATTGTGAACTTACAAAACTAACATGCATAACATTATACAGGGCTCCCAAACTCCACCCCACCACAAACACTTTGCATTTTTGTGAAACATTTGTTAACAAACTATGAAAAAGCACCGTCAAAGAATTACTACTAGCTATAGTCTGTATCTTACTCCCCTATACTCCTTTTTTAAAGGATTTATTTATTTACTTTTATCGACTTTTTCCCCATCCCCATTTTTGCTGTTTTCATGTCCATTCGCTGGGCAACTCTGTGTCCATTTCCTGCCCTCTCTTCTCATCCTTCTCCTCTTGTCTTCGTGGGATTCTATCCTTGGAACCTCTGATGTGGGAGAGAGGTGTCCTACCACCTGTGCCACTTTAGTTCCTGGTTTTTCAGTGCATCTCATCTTGGCTATCCCTTGTGTCACTCTCCTGTTATGTCATCATCTTGCTGTGTGGCTCATGGGGCCTGATGGCACACCCACACATGGAGCCTGATGGTGCATGCACACGCAGGGCCTGGAGGGCTCACCTGGTCACAGTGCCTGACAACGCACCCACTCATGGGGCCTAGGGGCGCACCCGTACATGGAGTCTGACAGCACACCTGCTCACAGGGCCTGGCAGTGCATCCGTGCACGGCGCTTGGGGGGTTCACCCTCTCACAGGACCTGGTGGCACACCAACTCATGGGGCCTGGCAGCCCAGGTGCCTTCTATATTTTTCTTTTTTTAATTTTTACTGGGAGGTCCTGTGATCAAACTCAGGTCCCTCAATATGGAAGATGGATGCCCAACCATTTGAGCCACATTTGTCCCCCTGCTATATCTCTTAAAGTTTACCAACAATACCCAGAGTTACAGTCATTTCCCATACAGGATGGTCATATAATAAACCAGGTTTGGTTTATCACCAGCATTCTAAAAACCAGACCTAGGGAGAAAACCTAGGTTTTGGTACATGTGCATGGTTTCTAATATAGCGAATGTTTAGGCTACCCTGATTATCACAAAATCAGGACTGTGAGAATATTCACAATCAGGCCTCATTTTATTTCAAACCAGGGTTTGGCAAATTTTTTTGGTAAAGGGTCAAATAATAAATATTTCCAAATTTGCAAGCTATATATTCTCTAACACAACTACTAAAATCTTTCATTGTAATGCAAGTAAAACCCTAATAATATCTAAATGAATGGGCATGGATGTCTTGTAATATATTTTCCAAAAAAAATTAGTGGCCAAAAAAAAAGGAGAAAAAACAGAAGAAAACAACAACAACAAAAACTTAAAATAAACATTAAGCAACAACAACAAAAAAACTTTTGACCAAAATTGGTCCATGAGCTGTACTTTTGTTTATTTCTTTCACTGGATCATATCTTCCTGTTCCTTGGTATGGCTTGTAATTTTAGGCCGATATCTAGGCATCTGATCATCCTGATGAGTTTGCTCTGATGGTCAGTTTCTCTAGCTTGCCTAGGGTCTTATTATTGATTGGCTTTGTGCTATCTCTTCTTTGACAGTTGGTTCAAATTATTTTAGATTTTTAGAATTGCCCATGTTTAACTTAAAAAAAAAAAAAAAGCATGGGTAAGGATTCATGAAGGAAGTGCATACTAGATCCAAAGGCCATGACAAGAGTGTGAGGATAGATGCTAAAAAGCCGTTTACTTTCCAGATTATTAAAAATCTGCTTTATTGGAATTTCCAACAGATGGTGCTTATCAGCAGACATTTCCCCACATCACTAATGAGTAATTGTATTTTTTCAACATCCACTGAGTGATATTGAAACAATGACTGCAGTGATCCCTATTCCAAACAGGCTAGAACTGCAATTCAGAGCCAGAATATAACAGTCCAAAAACTCTGATCAGAAGCTACACTCAGCACTTGTCTGTGACTACCCCTGTACCTGGGGAGGAAGGGCTTCAAGATCCTCTCCATCCATAGAAGCTAGCCACAGACTGTCCCCAAGTTAAGACTCCAGTGTGGTGGGGAGAACCATCTACTGCTGTGGGAATAATTCATTCACAGG
>JAQZBX010058214.1:0-17789 GCA_029593785.1 Cabassous unicinctus
CCACCTCAGGGATCCCCAGTGAGCATGGCCTGAACACATCTGCTGCCAAATTACATGGGGCCAGGGGAAAAGGAGGAGGGACTCTTTTGAAAAGAAAGCATCTATAAAGAGGGCAATGTTGAAAGTGCAGACAAGAATGACAGAAAATAAGCACATCTGAGAACAAAATAATTAATTTTTAATTTTGTTTTGTAGTGGGGTGTGGTAGTGGTTCAAATATAGATGTAAAATGAATAAACCACAAATCAACTCATGATTATGGGGGAAAAATGAAAACACATCAGCAGTCCAGACACACACAAAATACACACAACAACCATGACATGTTGATAATGGGGGAGTATGGAATAAGTGGGACAAATATATGGTATGGACCATGGTGAGTGGTAAGAGTCTGAAGATATTATCTCATAATCTGTAACAAATGTTCCACCACAGTGTGGTGTGATGATGGAGGATTGTTGTATGGGAATGCTGACTGAGTACGATTGTTTTGTTAGTTCACAACTTTTGTCATAAAAATATAATTACAAAAATTTTAATGGGGTGTGTTGGGGGAAAATACACCAAATGGAAGTTATGGACTCAGTTAGTTAGTAAGATTTTGATGTTATTCTCTCATGTACATATTTGGTGTATTTAAAAAATAGAAAAACAATTTTTAAAATACTTGGTAAAATACAAATTTTAAAATAAAAGTTAAATATCTATTATCATTTTCATATAAATTATTAGCTAAGATTGACTGCATTGCTCAAAATATAAACTAAATGCCCTTTGAAAGTCAATGATTTTAGCCCTTTTTAAAAGTCCAATCTTTAAGAGGAAGAGGTCCCAATGATTTCATTTAATAATGAATGCATTTTGTACAAAATTTTTAGACTGGCTTGTCTTTTTTTTAGTTAATTAAATAATGCTAACTACACTAACTTAGAGGATAATGTTAAGAAAGTTCCAAATGTTTTTCTCTGATTCATCCATTTTTTAATAATCCCACTTTTGATTTGATAATTAAGAGGAGATCTTTATGAATTATTGTAGAAATATTTACTCGATTGATAACAAACTCTAGTTTTTCTTTCAATAAAAACATTTCTGCTTTGTCTCCATATCCTTTGACTTGTTCTCATGTACAGAATGATTGAGGCAGTTACTCATATATAAATAAATGCTGTTGGGTCATACTCTACTTCTTTAGAAGTTATTTGAAATAAAATGAAAGTTATTCTTACAAAGAAAGTAAGTGACAAACACAGAGACATGCTCACACATATACACTCAAGCATAGAGACCCAGAGGCCCCTACCCTCAAACTGTTTCCTATGGCATGTGGAAGCCCCTGTCCAAACCTAACAGGGAAAAGCATTTGTAGGTTGAATAAGGAGATATAAACTTATTCAACTATATGCCAGATGTTGGGTGGGTGATGGGGAAGTATCATAAAAATCAAGGGCTGAATCCTCCAGTCAGAGAATACACCCCTACATGTCTATGCACCCTTAAGCAGAGCCTCCATCTTTGAAGAGTAACAAATGGAAGGCCTGACTAGAGAAATATTAAATCCAAAACCTTCATGCATAACTCTCACCACCAACTCTCATTAAATATATTTTTATTGAAAGATATCATTCATATATGAACATACATAAACATGAAATATATAGTAAAAATTGTGAATTTAAAAAATAAAGAATATCCTATCACTACCCACCTGTCCTATCCTTCAATATGCAACTATACTCTAACACTTTACCATAGATTATGCCTATATGGGTGATGGCTCACAACTTTCTCTTCCCTTTCTTTCTATTTTTAACCTATATTTCAAACAATGGTTCTCAGAGACTACTCGCTTTCCTCAATTCAAATCAGTGAGTTTAGGTACTGTTCATTCTTCAATGCCTGGCTTGCTTCACTCAACATAAGGTCTTCAAGATTCATCCATGTTATTCCGTGTGTTAGAACTTTATTCCTTCCTACAGCTGAGTAATATTCCATTGTATGTATGTACCACATTTTATTTATCCATTCATCTGTTGATGGGCACCAGGGCTGATTCCAACTTTTGGCAATAGTGAACAATGCCGCTATGAACATTGGTGTGCACATATCTGTCCGTGTCTTTGCTTTCAATTCTTCTGGGTATATGCCCAGCATTTGAATCACTGGATCATATGGAAGATCAATTGTTAGTTTTCTGAGGAACCGCCAAAGTGTCCTCCACAGTGCCTAGACCATTCCACAATCCTAACAGCAGTGGATGAGTGTATAGTTGCATATTGAAGGATAGGTCAGGTGGGTAGTGATATTACTGGGTTTGGTGGTGCAGGATTGACAGGTGGGTAGATTAGGAAGGTTGGGTTAGAATACCCAGGATACTGGGGGAGTGATGGAAGGGACCAGGTAAACATGGGATTTGTGGGTATGAGGTTGAAAGTACAGGAGTGGGAATGCTCTTATGATAATATAACAAGGTAGTGTCACTTGTTTAGGGTGTAGTTTGGGGAGGCATTCAGGATGGGGTGCATCTGGAGTAGGCTTCTGGGGAGTGTGTGAGTGTTCATCCTGTCATAATGTGTTGTGTAGGGGAGTGGAGACCCACACGGTGAGTGGGAAGGAGATGGACCCCCCTCATAGGAGGAACGATTCACCCAGAAACAGACAGGTGGGTGTGTCTTAGGAGCACGGGTGGATCCTAATAGGGGAGGACAATCAGCGTGTCAAGAACTTTTGTTGCATGTAACTATGAATCTTGTCATCCAATGAGTCAAGTGAGGGGCATGTCATGTGCCCCAGGGGGATGGGGAGGAAGGAACAGAAAAGATCAAACAGGGGGTATTTAGTGGTCAGGGGAAATGTTTTTCATTACCTTACAGTGATGGACACAGTACATGATAAATATCATTAAAATTATTAAACTGTACCTTCTAAATTGTAAACTATACTGTAAACCATTGACAATGCTTAGTAGCTATATTTCACTATCTTTATAACAGTTATAACAATGCTACCATGCCATACAAAAAGGTTTTAATATGGGGTGAAGAAAGGGAGGGAAGGTTGGGTATATGTGTGTCTCTAGTGCTCTGTGTGTGACTTTGCTGTGACCTAAAACTTCTTAGAAAATTAAATGAAAATTTGGGAGATACTGGGGAGTGAGAAAGGGAAGGTGCCACGGTTCAGACTGGACACCCAATAATGCAGTGATAAAAAGAAAAATGTTTAAAATTGTTTTTTTTAATTTTTTGTTTTTCTCTCATTTTTTGAATATCCAAATCCTTTAATTTTATTTTATTTTTAGTGGTTCTTTTTAAAGTTTCCATGTATTTTTATCTCTTACATATAAACTTATCATTATTATTTCATTTTCCTATTTATTGTACTTGGCTATTATATGGGCTTCATCCTCAAGGAAGGTTTAGATCACAGAAGGATTACAATGGGGGCAGGAGAGGACCATTGGTGGAGGGGCGTATGGAATGGGGGTTTCATGGGAGGAAGTTCACCTGAATATACATGAAAGATATATAAATTTGTTAAAATGATCAAGGGGTGGGGCATGGTCACAGTGGGTAGACGATCACTCAATAAATGAGAGAATACTGAATTCCTGGCCTGGAGACCTCTGACCCATTCTCCAAGGGAGCAGAACAGCCCACAAGTGCGGGTGCAGTTTCTCGCAAAGGAGAATGATCCAGTAATGGGTTCTGTTTATTGATGACTAGCCTTATGAGTCTTTGCTCTTGTAATTGAAACTTAGCCTTCTGTTATGGGGTGCCTAAGGGTTGCCACCTGAGAGTCTCCTTGTGCTCAAATGTGGCCTCTCTCTAAGCCAAACTCAGCATATGAATGCATTACCTTCCCCCAGCATGGGACATGACTCACGGGGATGAGCCTCCCTGGCAATGAAGGATTAATACCAAGTGCCAACTGGCAATACGACTGGAAAAAGACCTTGAATGAAAGGGGAGAAAGGTAAAGACAAATTAGTTCATATGGCTAAGAGACTTCAAAGAGAGTTGGGAGGTCATCCCAGAGGTAATGCTTACACACATTTCAGTAGGATCTCATAGAACACCAAAGTGGATACCACACAGAGGGGCTCCTGAGGGCTCTGGAGACACCCAGGTCATATATAAGGGGGTATCTCTCCAGACATTGATGCGTTATCAGTGGGCTATACTTTGGAATCTGTGCTCCTGTGAGTGACAGAGCTGGACTCAGAAAAGTCCTCCCTGCACATGGTCCATCGGTCCCTTCTATTCAAACCTGCACTTGGTGTTGGAGTTTGCAGGTGTACTTCCATAGACTGGAGCTTTTGGCCTGCCCATGTGCCAGCTGTGCCAGCAGGAGCTGCAACTCCTACTCTACAGCTCAATGGACTTACCCAAGTCACCTGGTGAGGAGCTGATGATGGACAACGGACGTCCCAGGTAATGGAGAGAGTCTGCATCTGCAGGCAGGATAATCTCATCCATCTTATCCATGGGATATAAGCCCCCTTTCACTTGGAGGTGGAGTGGACATCACCATCCCAGACTCCTCAGGATTGGGGGAAGAGCTATGGACTAGAGTGGACTTACTGGTATTCTGTTGTAGACATATTGTGATTCAAGCAATGGAAGAAATTACAACATTGAGGTGGAGCCAGTGGCCACTGGATGCATTCAGGGCAGGGAGAGGGAAAAGCAGTTGTAATACAGAGGCTTTTTTGGGACTTGGGAATTATCCTGAGTGACATTACAACAATAGTTATAGGCCATTTTACATCAGCATATTACGTGCAGAACTGTGTGGGAGAGAATGTGGTCTACAATGTGAACTATGGTCCATGCTTTGTGACAAAGCCCCGGATGTGTATATCCATTACAGGTGATGTGCCACACTAATGAAAGAGTTTATATGGGAGGTTATGGGAGTTGTGGGAAGTGGGGTACATGAGAATCCCTGTAATTTTTGTGTAACATTTATGTAATCTAAGTATTTTTTAAAATATAAATAAATAAATAAATAACGACAGAAATAAAAAAAATAAAGAGATGTAACACCATACATGGGTCCCATACATCACCCTCCCCCCAAGACCTTTTACTGTGGTCCATTTTTTACAAAATAGGCAGGGGCATGTTCAAAATATTACTAATAACTATATCTCA
Source organism: Cabassous unicinctus (assembly GCA_029593785.1). NCBI lineage: Eukaryota > Metazoa > Chordata > Mammalia > Cingulata > Chlamyphoridae > Cabassous > Cabassous unicinctus. The sequence goes on from JAQZBX010058214.1 coordinate 5,157, forward strand.
CATTTTGTGTATTTTTCCATCAAACCACCCTATTTTTTTAAACAAATATATTTCATTGATACATGTTAATAAAGCATGCAATTTATCTAAAGTGTACAATCAATAACAGTTTTTATATTCACACAGTTGTGCATTCAGCCTTTCAATCATTATTTAACTTTCATTATTCAATAGTAATAATAATAAAGAAAAACAGACAATCAAACAAGCAAGTATATTCCTCCACTCTCAATCTCTCTGTTTCCCCTGCTGTACATACCTGCTATTCTGGCTATTCTTTCAAAAATATTTATCAACCAGTTTTATTGAGATACATTGACATATCATATCATCTAGCCAAAATGTATAATCAATGCCCCTTTTTTGGCTGTTGAAGAGATCTTTATTGTAAATTTGTAAATTAAAAAAGAAAATAGAATTTGTAAATTGTAAAAGAAAGTGTAAGGCCAGGTTAGATTTAATATAATCCATTATAAGAAAGAGGTAGAATGGTAACAAACATTTATAAATGTAAATAATAATTCTAATATAATAGAAATTAATTATAACAAAGTTCTAATTTTTATATTTCAGCTCTAACAATTGGACAAAATCTCTAAGAATGAAAAAAATTATTAGTTTGGTTATTCAATTTCCATTGAGGACATAATTCTTTCTAGATAATCAAATTCTTATTTGGGAATTATTCACATCTTATTGGCTTAAATTACTCAGATAGCAAGATCACTAGGAAGACACTGATATTTCAAAACTGGGCCCCTCAGAGCTCAATAAGCCAAGGGTCAAGCAATAAATGACAACAAAATTGAAAAAATATTGGCAACTCAATGACGAGACAATCTTATCAAAAGCCACCAGATTCCAGATTTCTCAGAACTTATCGCAATGGAAAACCTGTTCAAACAACTTGAAATTGACCTTCCAGCCAGGGGTTCCAAAATGGCTTCTGGCATAAGAGGCTGGAATGTCAGGAGCATGGTACACCTTAGCATTGTGGGTCCACAGAAATGCAGCCACCAGGTGGTGCCCAGCAACTGTCTCACGTGGCAACCCTCTTAGAGAGTGTGATCTCCCTTCCTCCACTGCAGGGATCCCCAATGGGTGCCACACGAACATGCCCACACCCAAATTGCTTGGGGCCTGAGGGCATGGAGGAAAGACTCTTTTTGAAATGAAAGCATCTAGAAAAGGTATTTTCACATTTCAATATATGAACCTGGTGTTTTAACATTTGTACTTCAGTATAAGTACATAAATGTATATAGGGTTGGGAGAGGGACCAGGTGAACACTGGGGATTTGTGGGTATCTGGTTTAAAGTACAAAGTTGGGAATGCTTTTATGGCAATATGACAAAAAGGTTTAATGGTTTAGGGTGTTGGATGGGGGCATTTAGGACAGGGCACACCTGGAGCAGGTTTCTAGGGAGTGTGTGAGTGATCATTTTGTCATAATGTGTTTTATCAGTGGATAGAGACCCACATAATGAGTGGGAAGGAGCTGGTCTCCCATACTTGGGATGGCTGACTTGTTCATAAATAGAGTTGGAAGACTCTTGAGAGCATGGGTGGTTCCTAATAGGGGAAGACAAACCAGTGTGTAAAGACCTCAGTCTTGTTGCATGTAACTATGAATCTTGTCATCCAAGGAGTGAAGCCAGGGACTCACCATGGACCCCAAGGGGAGGGGGAGGGAGGAATAGAATAGATCAAACAGGGAGTATTTAGTAGGCAATGGAAGTGTTCTACATGATCTTGCAGTGATGGACACAGGACATGTTAAATATCATCAAAATTTGTAAAAGTGTACAGCCTAAAATGTAAACCATTATGTAAATCACTGACCATATTTAACAATTATGTTTCACTATGTGTATGTCAGTTATAACAAAGGTACCATCCACATATAAAAAGGTATTAATACAGGAAGGAGGAAAAGGGGGGGATGTTGGCTATATGAAAGTCCCCTGTATTCTGTGTGTGACTTTACTGTGACCTAGAACTTCTTTGAAAACAAAATGAAAAGTAGTAAGACATTGGGGAATAAATGGAAGAAAATGCCAATGTACAGACAGGACACCAGATATTAGAGTGATGAAAGGCAAAATGTCAAAAAAATTTTTTAAATATTTTTCATTATTTTTTAATATCCCAAACTTTAAATTTTATTTCATTTAATTTTTTAAAAATTTTTATGTATTATATTCCTTATATTTAAACTTATCATAATTATTTCATTTTCCTATTAACTGTATTTGGCTATTTTAATGACTTCATTTTTGAAGAAGCTTTGGATCACAGAAGGGTCACAACTAGGAGAGGGGAAGATCATTGGTTCACCTGGGCATACATATAAGATACATAAAAATGTTCAAATGCTCATGGGGCATTGTCACAGTGGGTGGAGACTAACACAATAACTGAGAGAATGTTGAATTCCCATCCTGGAGGGCTCTGCCACATTCTCTAATGGAGCAGCAACAGTCCCCCAAGTTCAGGGACAATGACTGTTGAAGGAGGATGATCCACTGACAGGCCCTTGATATTGACAACTATGCTTATGGGCCTTTGATCTTGATATTGAAACTTAACCTATTGTTGTGTGGTGCCTAAGAGTTGCCTTGTGATAGCCTCCTTGTTGCTCAAATGTGGCCTCTGTTTATGCCAAGTTCAGCATATAAATGCATTACCTTCTGCCCAGCATGGGACATGACTCCTAGGTTGAGCCTCCCTGGCATAAGGGATTATTACCAAGCACCAACTAACAATGCAAGTGGAAAAAGACCTCCAATAAAAGGGGGAAAATGTATAGACAAATGAGTTTATATGTCTAAGAGACTTCAAAGTGAGTCAGGAGACCATTCCAGAGGTAACACTTATGCACATCTCAGGAGGATATCATAGACTGCCAAAGTAGATACTAACCCAAATAGTGGGGCTCCTGAGTGCACAGGAGACACCCAGGTCCTATGGTCAGTGTTGATAGCTCCTGAGATTGGTGCCTTGCCAGTAGGCCCTACTTTGGAGTTTGTGCTCCTAGAGTAACAGAGTTGGACTCAGTTATGTCTTCCCTACACATGACTGTCCCTTCTATATAAACCTATATTTGGTGCTGGAGTTTGTAGGTGTACATTCAAAAGACATAAGTCTTTGGCCTGTCCATGTGCCAGCTGGGCTCATAACATTGCAGAGTTGGAACACCTACTCTATGGCTCATTGGACTCACCCAGGACAACTAACAATGAGATGATGATGGACAACAACCATCCCAAGGAACAGAGAGAGTCTAAAACTGCAAGCAAGATAGTCCTATCCATCTTCCCCATGGGATATAAGCCCCCTCTCAATTAGAGTTGGATTGGACCTCACCATTTCAGAATCTTCAAGTTTGGGGAATGAACTATGGACTAGAGTTAGCTTACTGGTATTCTGCTATAGACATTTTGTGATTCTAGCATTGGAAGAAATTACAAAAATTACCACTGGAGGCTCTGGGGCAGGGAGAGGGAAAACAGTTGTAATACAGAGGCTTTTTCAGGACTTGGGAATCATCCTGAATGACATTTCAATGACAGATATTGGCCATTTTATATTTTCACATAACATGCAGAACTGTGTGGGAGAGAGTGTAGACTACAATGTGAACTATGGTCCATGCTCAGTGACAAAGCCCCAGGATGTGTTTATCAATTGCAATGAGTGTGCCACACTAATGAAGGATGTTTATGTGGGAGAGTGTGGGAGGTGTGGGGAGTGGGATAAATGGGAATCCCTATTTTTTTGTGTAACATGTATGTAATCTAATTATCTTTTTACACATAAAATTATTTATAAAAAGAAAATAATCAGGATATTGTTTTCCCATTTCCCTGTGTTAATCATGTGTTCTAACCTTGTGAATATCAGTATGCAGCAGGGATTAAAACTGTCTTGCAATTAGTATTAAAAAATAATCAAGAAAGTGATTTCCCTGTTCACTATATGACTCCTGTGTTTTAACATTGTTTGTAATCAATTTCAGTACATTGCAGTGAGTAAAGCATATAATTCAGTTAGAATTTGAAACTAATCAATATAGTGTTTTCATAACTTACCATACGAACCCTGTGTTTTAACACTGTAAGCAAATATCAGTACAAAGCAGTGAATAAAGCAAATATTTTTGTTAGTATTTGAAAGCAATCATGAAAATGTTTTCACAGTTCATTATGGGAATTCTATGTTTTACAAAGGGTGTAAGTCAAAATCACTGCATAACAATGAATAAAATAAGTATTTCATTAGTTTTCAAAGATAATCTAGACAGTTTTTATACAGTTCACTTTGTCAATTCTATGTTTTAACATTATTTGTAAGTTAAAATCTCTATGTAGTAGTGAATAAAGCATATATTAATTAGTTTTGATAACCAACAATACAGTGTTTTCACAGATCACTATGTTAATCCTGTGTTTTCATATTGTTTGTAAGTTAATATCAGTACATAAGCAGTGAATAAAACATGTATTGTAGTTAGTTTTGCAAACTAGTCAAAATAATGTTTTCACAGGTCACTATGTGAATCTACTATTTGAAAAGTGTTTGTAAATTAACCATAAAATAAAGCAATGAATAAGGCATGTATTATAGTTACTATTTGATATTAATCAAAAGATGATTTCATGGTTCATTATGTGTATAATTTGTTTTAACATTGTTTGCAAGTAAATATGATTACATAGCAGTGAATAAAGCACATATTCTAATTAGGTTTCAAAATGAATCAAGATAGTGTTTTCATATTTTGCTATGTGAATCCTGTGATTTCACATTGTTTGAAAGTTGATATCGTGTATAGCATTGAATAAAGCATCTATTTTAGTTACTATTTGCAACTAATCAAGGTAGTGTTTTCATAGTTCAGTATGTGAATCATGTGTTTTAAAAATGTTGGTAAGTCAATATAGTGTATAGAAGTGACTGAAGCATGTATTTTATTTGGTTTTCAAAACTAATCTAGATGGAGTTTTCACAATTCACTATGTGAACTCTGATTTCAGAATGTAAGCCTCTACCTGTGAATAGCAGTTAATAAAGCAAAACATTATATTCACAGTAAAATATATGTGTCATTTTAAACATAGAGAAATGGGTAAATGTCTTAATAATATTTAGAATTGAAAGGATAGATTTTCAACATTAGGCATAGTTTAGCTATCGTGTTCTTGGACATGTGCTTGAAAATGTCAATGACAAAACTTCAAGTGCTGGAGAAATTGAGCAGTTGTTCCCAAAATTACTGCTGCTAAGTCTGTCATGCTCAGTGATCCCTTCCTTCTTTGTTTTCCCATTTGACATGCTCAGTGTAGTGCTCACCTCCCTCTTTTGCCACATGGTCACTGCAGAATGCCAGTTATGTGTGCTGTTATCACAGCTCATTTTCTGGTGCCAAGGATATATTGAAGCCTCTGTTGCATTTTCAAGAGCTCTTTGCAATTTAAAAGAGTAAGAACACTATTATAATAAACTGTAAAAAGTTATAGTTTAAAGATTTGAGTTTGGTTCATCAAACAATGTGAGCTGACCTAAGAGTGATCCATTCTCTAAGTCATAATAGAAATATTTCCTTTCCACAAAGATAGAGAATCTCCCAAACTTCAGATTTACAATAGTACAATTTATACCACATACCACAATTTAAAGTGGAATCACAGTTTCTCATTATTGGCATGCTACATGTTTCATATTTACTCTCATTTTGTTTATCTCAGTTTTCAAAATGTTTGAAAGTGCTCAAGTATAATTTATTTATAAGAATTTTATTCTTTACATCTAAGATAAGAGTTTATGAAAAATTTTATGCCAACTAAATATTTCCCCTTCTGGATAGCATCTCACACCTCTGGAATATTTCCATTGTTTTCTTCTTTGATATAAGTTCCATTTTTTCTCATCAAATACACTATATTATTGTTTTAAATGATTCCCACAAGTTCTGGGGTTTTGTAGGAAGGGGGAAATAGGAGAAAAACATGAAAAAAGCCAGACTGATCTCAAACTTATAAATTAAATTGTAATTATTCATTGCCTACTTTTTGTCAGATACTATTTGTATTTCATATCTGAAACGAAGGGATATGTCCCAGCTATCAAGTAGGTTTGTCTCAATAAGGGAATTTGAAGAACACATAAATCTAAGTTAAAATAATAATGGGTTTCTTAGAAATGTTACCAAACAGTCCTAGAATAACAAGATAGAGAAATGCTATACCTTGCAACTAACATAAAGATTCCCATAAGAAAAAAACATTGAGGGGTCCTTGGCTTAGTGGACTTTTTCTAGGATATTCAGGCTTCAAGGTTTCCTCTAAGAGGGAAGGACTGAATATTTACCTATAAATTTAAACTGCTATAATCTTAAATAATCTCCTAAGGAGCATGTAGTCGAGAGGTCCATAGGTATCATGAGACATACAAGATTACGGAAATGAAATGAAGAGTGGAGGGGCCACATGAGTCTTGGAACTCCGGTGGGTGTTTTAGAAAGTAGAATGGAGGCTGGAAGCTTGGGTGGGAACAGGGAAGCCCTCAGTCTCTTTGTAAACATCGACATGCACAGCCTGGGGTGCTGCAGTAAGATTACAAGAGGAACATTTTCTTATTACTTCATTAGTAAAAGTCTTTAAGTGTCTGTAATTGTCACTCATCAGGTAAAATCTGCCCAGATGATTCACAGTTGGAGAATAATGGCCAAAAAATTTTTAAAACAAACCACCCCCTACATCAAAGGCTGGCCATGATATGGAACAATGGAAACTGTCATCTATTGTTGGTGGGAATGCAAAATGGCACAGCTTCTTTGTTAGATAATTTGATAGTTTCTTGCAAACCTGAACATAGTTTGACCATATAATTCAACAATTGTCCTCCTAGCTATTTATCTGAATAAACCAAAAATTGGTGTCCACAGAAAAACCTGCACAGCATTGTTTATAGCTCTATTCAAAATTCATGAAAATTGTAAGCAACTCAAATGTTCATAAGTATGTGAACAGATTAAAAAATTTTTGTAGCATATACATACAATGAATAGTATTGAGCAATACAAGAAATGACTATGAAGCCATGAATACCTATGGAAGAATCTTAAATGTATATTGCTAAGTGAAAGAAGCCAATCTGAAAAGGCTGCCTACTGTGATTCCAAGCATATTACATTCTGGAATAAATATAGTTCACTATTATTCACATGAATTATCAAAATTTTCAAAGTCATTAATACATAGGCAAAAGTAAATTAAAATTATTAAAAGTCTCATTAACCAGATATAAACACTTATTAGTTTTATTTTAATGTGTATAAAATGAATTTGTACTATTCTGTAAAAAATGCAAATTGGATAATACTCAATAAAGTCTTTTAAGATTATATGAATGTGGGTGATATTGCATATATAAGACTGGTTTTTGCAAAATATAAATGGAAACATACGAGAAGCGGGTGTGGCTCAATGGATAGAGCCCCCATTTACCATGTGTGAGGCCCTGGGTTCACTTCCCGGGGCCTCCTTGTGAGGGCAGGCCAGCCCGTGTGGCATGGTGGGCTGATGTAGCGGGACCTCACAGCAAGGGGGAGATAAGCAGACACAGAGAAGACACACAGCAAATGGACACAGCAAGCACAAGCAAAAGGGGGGGATAAATAAATAAATAAATAAATATTTAAATGCAAACATACTAGAGAGAAGGAAAAAGAATAACAGCTATGTATGGCAGGGAACGCATAGAGAGATTGAGAGGTTATGAGTTTTATTTGTTTTTTGTTTATTATTATTGGAATAATGAAAGTGCTCTAAGAATAAAGTGATAAATGCACAAATATGTGATTACACTGAATACCATTGATTTTTCACTTTGGAAGGATTTATGCTTTATTACTGTGTATCAATAAAAGTGATTTTTTAGATCAAGGGGAGGGGCAAGATGGCATTGGTTTAGGAGGGCACACACGGAGAGCTCCAAGAGCATGGTCGATTGTGGATGGGGTCCTGCCTGGGGGTCTGTGCTGTGGGCATGTGGACTGAGAAGCTTAGGACATCTATCTGCGTAGATCGACAGTGTGGACTGAACCGTAGAGATTTGTGAGTTTTAAGCCTGCCTGTGGTGGTTAACACAGTCAGCAGATCCCCACACTTAGTGGGGAAAAAAAAAGCCAGTTGGAACTGGGACTCCCGACTGATAACTGGGTGACAGAGCCCAGTGGGAGGAGGCATTCTCTGGGGGAGGGGGCTCTGGAAAGAGAGCTTTATTTGCTGGGGATTTGGCTGTCTGAAGCCCCTTGAGCTTAGATGAACAATACAGCTGGAGTGAATTGGCACCCAGCAGAGGGGAGAGGTGAATCTGCTGATGGAGTTGATTTGACTAGCTTCCCAGAGATAAGCCCCGGGCCCCGTGGAGCTGGGGAGATGGAGCACTCCCTTAGAGAGGGAGAGTTCTGAGAGAAAGCAGAGAGGGGATATTTTTGCTGTCAATTTGGCTGCCTGGACCCCTGCATAAATTTGGGGATCAGATAAGCCGGCTTGAAGCAGTGCCAGGCTGAGTAGAGAGGCAAATCTTCTGAGTAAACCTGATTTACCAGCAGCCCGGTGACGCTGGGGCTCTGATCCAGAAGGGTGGAGACCGCCATTTTTAGCATTCTGCACTGACAAACATCAGAACTTTAGCTTACCTGGGGAATCCAGAAATTGGGAAGTGCTTGATTAGTTTCCACGAGCCCAGTTAGGGTCCCCTCTGTGAGGGAGGTGGTCTAGAAGAGGACTTATTTTTGGTCCTGCATTATGCCAAAAAAAATAAGATGGTCACTTTAATAATTGAAAAATAAATTCTTCTTAATTTAGTTTAATAGCCAAAAGCTGCTTCAGGACCTGCATATAGAAACCTGTGGGGAAATTGATTGATAAACACAAGCAGGTTGAGAGGATACACGGGAACCCCAGCAGAATATTGATTCCCCTTGGCTTTGTTTGACTGCTTGCCTGTGTGGTTGCTTGGTTTTTCTCTGTTTATTTGCTGTCTCTTGCTTTTCTTTCCTCTTTTCTCCCCCCTTTCTTTTTTCTTTCATTTTTTAAAAATTAGGTGCTGCTTGTCTCTTCTTTGCTATGCTTCTTTTTTAGTAATTTCCCATTCTCTCTCTATATTGATTTTGTATTCCAAACTATCTCTTATCCTTCCTTCATGTTTCTGCCTTCTGTTTTCTGTTGTGGCTATTGAATACCACATTTTTCCATATTCTCACATCTCAAGGGTGTTTATTTCTTTCCCTCTATTTTGTTTTCTTCTTTTTTTTAATTAATATTAACTTCCCTTTCAGCCCTTTCTTAACTCTTTCTCTCCCTCCTCATAATTCTAGCCTTCTAAATCATTATATATATATTCCTCTATTTGGTCTCCACTTTTTTTTTCTATTACTCTACACTGCCTACATGAGTTAAATATTAATTTCATTAAGTTTTAATTGGCCCCTCTTCTAACTTTTATCAATATTACTATTATCCTTCTTCCTTTCTCACATCTTTTGATTCCTCTGGCCCTAATCTTTTGCCTTCAAGGAAACATAGAAAGAAGCAAGGAAATAAAATAAGAAGAAAAAGTATCAAAGATAAAACTTAACACACATGCAGAAATACCAGTTAAATAAAACTCTAGAGCAGAGAGAGAAGCTAATCAACTGAATAAATCCATCAAGATAAAATGATGACTAGAGGGCAACAAAAATTACAAACCACACTGAGAAAAGTGAAAACATGGACCAATCCAATGAACAAATTAAAAACCAGGAAGTGATGCAGAACATTATACAAGTAATCAAAGCTTTCCAAACAAATATCATGGGCCAACTTAAACAAGTGAAGGAAGAGATTAAGAATATAAAGAAGACACTGGGAGAACGTACTGAAGAAATTGTAAACAATCCCAAAAGGATAATGGATATGATGGTGACAAATGGCAGAATCCAAGTAATCAAAAAGACACTGGATTCACATAGCAGCAGATTTGAAGAGACAGAAGAAAGAATTAGTGATGTGGAAGACAATACATCTGAAATAAAAAAGAAAGAACAACAAATAGACAAAAAGATAGAAAAAATCCAGCAGAGATTCAGGGAATTAACCGACAACACCAAACATTCAAACATATGCATAATGGGCATCCCAGAATGAGAAGAGAAGGGAAAGGGAACAGAAGAAGTGTTGAAGGAAATAATGGCTGAAAACTTCCCAAACCTATTGAGAGAGATGGATATGCAGATCCAGGAAGCACAGTGCACCCCAAATAGTATAAATCCCAAAAGGCCAACTCCAAGACATATGCTTGTCAAAATGTCCAATGCTCAAGACAAAGAGAAAATACTCAAGGCAGCAAGAGAAAAGAGAACCATCACATACAAGGGAAGCACAAAAAGATTAAGTGCTGATTCTCAGCTGAAACCATGGAGGCAAGAAGACAGTGGTATGACATAGTCAAAATACTAAAAGAAAAAAACTTCCAGCCATGAATTCTCTATCCAGCAAAACTGGCATTCAAAAATGATGGAGAGTTTAAAATATTCACAGATAAACAGAAACTAAGGAAGTATGTCAATAAGAAACCTGCAATTCAAGAAATAGTAAAGGAAGTTCTACAATTGAAAGGAAAAATCAAGGGAGAGAGAGTCAGAGGAGAGTTTAAAAGCAACTAAAAAGACAAAAAACAAAACATCATATGACATACATTAAACCAAAGAAAAATGGCTGAAGTAAGAAATTCATTATGAATAATAACATTGAATGTTAATGGACTAAATTCACCTATCAAGAGACACAGATTGGCAGAATGGATAAGGAAATATGATCCATCTATATGCTGTCTACAAGAAACCCACCTTTGATCCAGGGATTCAAGGAGGCTTAAAGTGAATGGCTGAAAACCATTTTACAAGCTAACAATAGCCAAAAATGGGCAGAAGTAGCTATTCTAATATCAGAAAAAATACACTTTAAATGGAAAACTATCATAAGAGACAAAGATGGACACTACATATTAGTAAAAGGGGCAATCTCTCAAGAAGAGAGAACAATCATAAACATTTATGAACCTAATCAGGTGCCTAAAAATACATGAAGCAAACCCTGGAAAAACTAAGTGGAGAAATAAATGCCTCTACAATTAGAGCAGGGGACTTAACACACCATTATCCTCATTAGACAGAACATCTAGACAGAGAATCAAAAAAGAAACAAAGGCTCTCAACAATACATTAGAGGACCTGGACTTAATAGACATATACAGAACACTACACCCAAATACAGCAGGATTTACATTCTTCTCGAGTGCACATGGATCATGTTCTAAGATAGACCTCATGCTAGGCAACATGACAACTCTCAGTGAATTCAGAAAGGTTGAACTTATACAAAATAATTTCTTTGACCACAACAGAATGAAATTGGAAATCACTAAGGGCCAGAGAAACAGGTTAGGCACAAGGATATGGAAGTTAAACAACACACTATTAGACAAACAGCGGGTCAAGGAGGAAATCTCAAAAGAAATCAGCAACTACCTTGAAACTTAAGAAAATGACAACATAACATATCAAAACCTATGGGATGCAACAAAAGCAGTCCTAAGAGGAAAGTTCATAGCCAGAAATTCATATACAAAAAAAGAAGAAAGAGCTAAAATTGAAGACCTAACTGCACACTTGGAGGAATTGGAAAAACAACAACAAACTAAACCAAAAGGAAGTAGAAAGAAAGAAATAACAAAGATTCAAGCAGAACTAAATGAAATAGAGAATAAGAAAGTTCTAGAAACAATAAACAAAACCAAAAGCTGGTTCTTCAAGACTATCAATAAAATTGGCAAACCCTTAGCCAGACTAACAAAGAAAAAGAGAGAACAGACTCAAATACACAAAATAAGGAATAAGCAAAGGGATATCAGTACTGACCCCACAGAAATAAAGAGTATCATAAGAGGATACTTTGAAAAATTATATGCCAACAAGAATGATAATTTAGAGGAAATGGACAAGTTTCTAGAAACTCACAAACAGCCTACATTGATGAAAGAAGAAATTGATTAACTCAACAGTCCAATTACAAGTAAAGAGATAGACTCAGTCATCAAAAACCTCCCAACTAAGAAGAGGCCATGACAAGATGTCTTCACAGCTGAATTCTAGCAAACATTCTGGAAAGAGCTAACACCAATTCTGCTTAAGCTCTTCCAAAAAGTAGAAGTAGAAGGAATATTGCTTAACTCATTCTATGATGCTAAGATTACCCTAATACCAAAACCAAACAAATATACCACAAGAAAGGAAAATTACAGACCAATTTCTCTAAAGATCCTAGATGCTAAAATCCTCAACAAAATACTTGCAAATCGCATTCAACAACATACCAAAAGGATTATACACCATGGCCAAGTGGGTTTCATCCCAGGTATGCAAGGATGGTTCAATATAAGAAAATCAATAAATGCAATACACCACATAAACAGATTGAAAGAAAAAAGTCACATCATCATCTCTATAGATGCAGAAAAACCATTCAACAAAATACAGCACTCTTTCCTGATAAAAATACTACAAAAGATAGGAATAGAAGGAA
>JAQZBX010058216.1:0-17791 GCA_029593785.1 Cabassous unicinctus
ATTCAAATTAACAGCTCTGAGCCAGACATCAAACCTAAACTCTTGATTCAAATATAATTACCTACCTGATATATCCACTTGGATGTCTAAATGGTTTATTCAAGTGAAATGAGAAAACTATCTCTGGTCATTCCACCCATAACAATTTATTTACTGATACTTTAATAATTTCCTTATCTCAGAAATTTCAAAAGTCAGCTAAAAAACTTAGTTTTGTTTCTTCTCTTTTCTCACATCAAACCCTTCAGGAAAATTTTAAATTTATACTGTTATTAGATTTTAACCATTTTTCATCATTCTCTTTGTTTCTACTCTGGTCCAAGCCATGCCAACCTTTTATATTGATTGTTGTAGTCCTTCAATACAGTCTTAACTAACTTCTCAATTGTCCTCAGGTAGTGCATCTTCAAACCATTTGCCATTGTGAACTTTTGAATTCAGACAGGTTGACCAGGTTTTCTACTCATTGACATACTATGTCACCAAGATTGAGTGCCAAAAAGGTTACATGTCCCTATTAGGCCCTATATAACTTTCTGTCTCTCAACTCCCCACTTGTCAGGTTAAACACATCACATACTGTTTTCTCACTGTTCACTCATGTCTATTTCAGTTTTGAACATACTCTTCTTAGATTTTCCACACTCCTATAGTAAACCACATGGTTACTCTTATGTCTTCTTTCTGTAAGGTCATCATTTCCATCCTGCTCACATTTCATTGGTCAAAAAATTCCACATAGCCGTGATGAAGTTAAACAGAGTGAATAATTAATTTACATATATTTTTCTTTTATTCTGATAATCTTGATCATTGGACTTTGCAGAAAATGTCATCCACTTGTGAGCAGTTCTTTCAATTAGATATCCAACACAATTTTTTAAAGACTTCTTTGAGATTTTTCTTGCACTGTTATTTTATAACAACCTAAAAACTATTTTTCTGAATTATAATTTACTGGTAGTCACCATGAACTGTTCACTCACTTCCTCCCTTAGATAATGCAAAGTATTCTTTCATATCCTTCTTAAATTTAATTTCCCTGAGCAAACTCATTTTACACCAAATCCTGTAAGATACCTCCCTATTATCCATTACCATAGCTCTCCTTATTCTTTTAAAATTCCTCAAGATTATGTGATTATCCAATTAATTTGAGTTCATTCATCAAACGGTTTATCCCATGAATGCAGAGTCTGTTTCTCTTGTTAATGCTCATTTCTTTTTGGAAATTACAGCTTGAAAAATATTTAATAGTAGGTATTTACTACATAATACAGAAAAAATCAATCCTTAACCTTGTCCAAAAGTATTCATATGTTACTACTTAACTCAGATTGTAGAATTAAAGTATTCATATTTGTTAGTAAAAGTTTGAGAAAAGTTAAAGTTATATTTTGGAAAATGGCCTATGAATAGAGCAATCTTTTCTCCTGCTTCTCTCTCCTCTTCATTTAATAGAGCCATTCCTTTATTGTCAATTAAACTCTCTTATCCCTCATACAAGCATTTTCTCTCATATCTAAAATAATCATGTGTGCATTATTCATTCCTTTTAAAATTGCTATTTGGATTTGTATGTTCTTAGAATTATATAACCTAGAAATAATGATTCTGGATTTGTGTATTAAAGTCTAAACTTTGTGATATGTTTGACAACATACAAAGCCTCTGGGAAGCTCTATTTCTTCATAAATAAAATGAAGGTCCTTATCTAGGTAATATTAATCTAAGGAAATGCCCAGTCTTGTAACTCCATGAGTTCCCTTCCTTCCTTCAAGAAAGGCCCCATGCAGTTGATTATTGATCTCAGTTGAAATTTAATAAAATGATGGAAATAAAAGGCATATTATAATTATTTTATAAAAATATATTATTTCTGGAGTTCAAAAGATTTCTAAAAGTCTTTCATTGACTTGAGGAGGATAATCTAATCATGCCATAGCCCAGACTAAATAACTCCCTTTTTTAAAACTTGTATTTAATATGACTTTAATGTTCCTTGAATGTTATTTTCTTTCATCTGTACTCTATTCTTCCTTCTTCTGTCCAATAAAATTTTTATTTTATTATTCACCTGTATTAAATCAATTTAACTTTTAAAAAATATCCATTTCAAAAATTTTATTGAAGTGATTAATATATTTAGTGGTATTTTATTAAATATTAAAATAATTTAATCTCAGATATATAAATTTAATCATATATGTTCATTTCATTAGAATTCTACTGTGATAATCAGATCAAATAGGATAGCATGGGTACACTTTCTGGTAACCTTCTTCCTTATGGAGTGATCCCAGAACTGTAAACCTGTATTGTATCTCTCAAACTTGATTTCGTGAATTGGGACCTTAGTATCTGTAGTGTTACCAGTATAAACAAACAATATCCTATATAGAGAGCCATTATCTCCATTGGGAGCTTCTGGTCTCTCTATTCCTCTCAGAACTTTTGGGTTCAATCTGTTTGTTTTGTGTATGATCATTCTGTGGGTCTTACTCTCCTGATTAAAAAATATGAAACAGCTCAGGGAAAGCAAGTCATGCTTCCAGAATCCTGTTTGTTATTAAGGAAACTCCTGCCCCCATATTACCTCAATTGGCAGTTGTACATTCCTGGTCATTTTTTTTCTATTTAGATTATCCAAGATTTATAATTGGAATCACACACACACACAAAATTAAAAAACAAAAAGGACCATACAAGAAGCTGGGATCTCCCACAATATCAAGTATTTCTAGAAGTATTAATAGTGAATTATATTGTGTTTAAATCAATACACCATGCCCTGCATGTAGTAATGTCTAAACATATGTCAACTATAGTGGAAAAAAGGAATTATACCCAATTCTGCATATAAACTTGATGATTGAATGCAGCAAAAAATTTAATAGATCTTAAACATATCATAAGCTTAACCCATCTCCAATTACAGGTAAATCTGTGTTCATGGCCTTTAGCTTTCTGAAACACTGTAGTGTCATTTCCTCTTTCAAAGCTCTTCTGAGTGATCTGACAATGTAAGATCATATCACAGAAATCAATCCACAATTATACCTTATTTTAAATATCACATTGTGATAAAGATAAAGATAACAGAAACCAGTAATATTTTATTCAAATTAATAAATGTTACTGGACATAAATGTTCCCCCAAAGTGAGAGAAGGAAATCCAAATTCAAAATCACTCCTTTTATGCTCATCTACATTATACTCTAAAGAAGGCTTTGGCATTTATTCAAATAAAGATTTGTTGTAGAGAGTTATATAAGCTACTGGCATTTGTTTTCATGTTTAATTTTGCTCATCATGTTAATTCCAGTGCTGATCTCATTTTCTCTCCCATTATAGAATTTTGAATTTTTAGAATAAATGAAGAAAATGATATGTGGCACAAAAATTACAGAATAATCAGGTAAATTTAGATTGGGCATCAGAAGACTTGTCTTCTTCTGAGTTTGTTCACTAAATTCACCTCCTGAGGTCACAGATCAATCGTCAAGCTAACAGGCTACAGACAAAATAAAGTCTTCAAGAACTTTGGAGACATTAATGGTCATGGTAACATAAAGACCGATGCCATCCTAGTATTCCTCCATCCGCTATTCTCATATTATGAAGACTCAGAAAAGCTTTTCATTCAGCTATAGATGAAGAGCATTAATCTCAAAGATCTAGTGGTTCTCAAATGTTGGAAGGGGAAAATGAAAGGTTTTGGGAAATTTGGAAAGCAAGAAGATTATTGTTTTTTCAATTTTGGTTACTAAACACTTGCCTTGAGCAAGTGATATGGCTTTACATCATGCAAAATATAAAATAGATATAAATCATTATGCATATGTTTGAGAATTTTTTTAAAACCAAAATTAGAACTATACTAATCATTAATACAATCAAAAGATAATTCAACTATAAAATGAAGTAATACTTCATGTACCAAAACAGAAGCATAGATACAAAATTAGAATATTTTGAAAATATGCATGCATTTATACAAAAGAAGTTGCATAGCAATTCTGGAAAGCCATATATCACATATTATAAACCTTAATAATAGGAATAATAAACTTATAATACAACTTTTTCATTTCCTTTATTCTAAGCCCTGGGAAACATATTTCAATGTAAGTTCATGTATGTGAGAGAGAGAGGGAAGGAAGGAAGAGATATAGAGGGAGAGATTAAGGGATGGGGAATTTTTGCTTAAAGCTACTTCTCTGATGAATGACAGAAGACAGAAAGAGGACAGAATGGACTGTTTGAGTACAGTTTATGCAATATTCATGGCCAAAACACCTCACTATAAAATGATGATTTACTTTCATTCACTTTGTTTAATTATATCGAGAAATACATATGTGTATTGTTCAAAATATTTGTTGACAAATGTAATGAATTATAAATAAAAAGCTTTATTTTTTACCTAGAAAGCAATTTACCAAGAAATTTAAACTTCTAAAGAATCATGAGTTAATGTATTATTATTATACCTCTTTTGAACTAAAACTCACAAATATTTCCTCTATTGATATTGTTTTTTTTATTAATGCACCTCTAATACAATGATAATTCTTAGTTGTCATTCCCACAGTATGTATTCCAGGTGCTTAACACTCTTGCTTGACCCTTTCTTAACTCCCAATAAAAGACTAAGTTCATTAATTTAAGTTTTTTGTTCAACATCTGCTTATGGGTAGACATTGTCTAGGCATTGCATAAACACCAACGGGAGGGAAAAAATCGATAATATGTCTCATCTCATGGCTCTTACATTTTGTCATGAGGAAAAAAAACAAAATAAACAAATAAAAATGAAAAATGCCATCAGTTGCTAATATTAAAAAGAGAAATAAAACAGGATAAAGGATATATTGTTGCTGTATATTTATGGGTCAGGGAATACTTAGCTGGTAATAAAATAGTAGAGAAGATAACTGAATAAATTAAGGAAATAAGCCATGAAAAATCTGGGGAAAGAGATTTCCACGGGTAAGGAGTGAGCAATTTTTTTCCTTTGATAACTGTTTTAAACAATTTTATCCTTATTGATATGCAGACAAAGTTTAATTTCATTACCTAATTTTTTATTTTATGTTTTCTCCTCTTTGTTAAAAACAAAACTTGCACATTGTAGTGTACTTTTAACAATTATTTTCTGACATTTAAGAAAATTTGTATATTTCTTCTATTATCTTTATAACAATATTTTAATATCATACCCTTAGTTGCCTTTAACTTTACAAAGCCTCTATTAGTTCCTTAGCATAAGCAAAAATAAAATAGTTTCTAAAATATTCCTTTCTCTCCTTTTCCTTCATTTATCATCAATTTTGGTGAATAATTTTATCCTCATGTTTATTGCTGTATTATTAAGAATGATAAGCTTTTATTATTTGGTTTATCAACTTTCAATATGCTTTTATTGCCCCCTACAAACTACATAGCAGCTGTAGAGCTGATTCTATCTCAATTTCTTCTAATTCTTTCCTGATAATTCAATTCTTGCTTTACATCTTTCTCTTGTCTGTTCATTGCCTCTCCTTGTCTGGTCATAATTTTCTGAATTCTAACATGACTGTTTCATGATGTTCTCTTATTAAGAGAGATTTATTGCTTTAGTAAGTATTTTTTTTTTTGTTTCTAAATCAAGTGTGAACTTTCATCATGAGTTAGCTCTGCTATTTGATAATTTTTTAGTGAACTTATTTCTACTGCTAAGCTGTGTGCTACATGTTTTTTCATTTCCAATTTTATTATAGTATTTTGTAAGAGCACTGCAGTTTCACATGTCATTATTTAAGGGTTGGACTTCATTTTCCAGGTATCATCAGGTGGGTCCCATGGGAGTACAGAGATTGGCAGCTTTCCTGGTTTCTCCTTTCTATTGCAGTGTTATGTACATTCCTGGAGTTTTCTCCACCACTCATTTCTTGTTGTCCCCTGAACCCAGGCCTGCCTGGGATGGTGATGCCCTCAGTTTTGTCAGTGCTGCTGTTAGCCACTTAATTTCCCTTCCATGATATCTCCACGCTTTTCTCTTTGTTTTTCCCCTGATTGCTCCTTGCCTCATTGTCTATCAGACTTTCCACAGCAGTTCACCCTTGTGAACTCTCCTCCTTTTAGGGCGAGGTTCATTCCTTATATTTTGTGGCATTTCTACCACCAGTGGCCCCCCTATACCCTAGTATTCCCTTCAGAACCCTCTGAACAGAACTTGGGTTTTCTTCACAATTCAGATGAGTTTCAGTGTCTGTTTTTCTCCCTTACATGCAATTTGAAGTTGGCAGGTTTCTTTGTCTCCTGTTTCAATGAAGGTGTCACTTTGCCTTTCTTTATCATAAATGTCTCTGCTCCTTTACTATGTGTTTGAAGAATGGAAGTGGACAGATTAATATTTGCAGATGATCTAAAGTCTCAGATCAACACCTAGACCTTCCCAATTTACATTTGAATAGTTTTTCTCTGGCCTCTGTGGAGAATGAGGTGACCAGGGTAAATAGGGAAAGAGAAACAATAAATATAAAGAAAAATAAATAAATTCACCTTTTATAATAAGTATTAAAACTGATTTTCAACAATTACACTAAAAGTTTAATAATAACGATTTAAAAAAAATCAATTTCATTTGATACATATTAATACCTTTTTTGAGAAGTTGTGATTTAACAAAACAATTTTGCATACCATACAGAATTCCCATACACTGTCGCTTCAGCAACAGCTTACGTTATTATGACACATTTCTTACAAATAATGAAAGAACATTGTCATAATATTAATGCTGTGTATAGTGCATCACTTATATTTGGTGTGTTTTTATGCTTTTGATATAAGCAAATCTAAAACCAAATTTGTTATTTTTCTATAAATATTGCATGTGTACATATATGTTCATGTGTATCTCAAAATACTACTAATTCAAAATTAGACTTTTATTTTAAGAAACATTGATGATATGATTTTTGACCACCTATTTGCCCTTCAAATTAATATATATAAGTATTTGCTAGGGATGCAACTTGTCAGTTGGGATACAGATGATAAGAGAGGATACTATGGATACTATGCTGTATAAATAGATAACTGTGGCTGACTTGTTTGCTTAGCAACATTTGTTGAAGCTTTAGTTCAACAAAATTAATTCCTCAATAAACACACTTTGTCTCCCTGTCAAAAATCTGTTGGCCATTGACGTAGATGTTTATTTTTCAAGACTCAATTCTATTCCATTGGTCTATATGTCTATCTTTATGTGAATAACGCTGTTAAGTTGAGAAATGGGGACATGTGAAAGCTCCAATTTTGTTATTTTACATTTCTCCAAATGACTGCTGGGATATTGATAAGGATTACATTGAATCTATATAACATTTTGGGTAATATTGATAAATATATTAACTCTTTTCATCCACAAACACAGGGTATCTTGCTATTTATTTAAGTCTTTTTAAATATCTTTAAGCAGTGTTTTATCATTTTCAGGGTATAGGTCATTCACCTCCATGGTTAAATTTATTCCTACTATTTTATTCTTTTAGATATATTGGAAATGAAATTTCTTTTTTTAAGTTTATTTTTAGAGAAATTTTATATTTACATTGCAGAAAAATTAAACCAAAAGCACAAGAATTCCCTATGTAAGCCTCCCCCTGTGTCAACACATATAGTTATACCTATTATTTACATCTTAGATTATTATGGTATATTTGTTACAATTGGTGAACTAATATTGAAGCGTAAACAAAATTTACAGTTTTCACTTCATGGCATACATTTCCATAGGCCTTGATAAATGCACAATGTCATGCAGCTATCATTGCAGTATCATACAAAAGAATCTCAGCATCCCAAATGAGCCCTGTTCCACCTATTTATTTCCCCCTCCCTTCTGAACCCTTGGCAACCTGTATCTTTATAAAAATGTTACAAGTTCTTCCTCCAACACATGATAACATCTGCCATACAACTTACATCCTTGGCCCATGGCTATATCTCCAAACAATTGTTCATTCCTCAATCCAGAGGGACATGGGACATCATATGTTCTGACATCTCCATGCTGAGAAGGGACACAGACATCACAAGGCAGATGAAAGAGATTATTGTTGCCCACAGTTGCAAACATTCCCTGATTGTTAGAATGGGACCTGTCCATCTTCATTGATTTTTTTGGTTGTCCAGGGCAAGCCTAAAGAACAAGAAAATAGGAGTTGTCTGTTACTCTGCTGAGATTCAGGGCTCAACCAGAATTTGAATAATCCAAAAATTTAAGTCAATTTGAAATATATTTAACTGGTAAATTGAAAATTATAAGTTCAAATTAAAAGAGTAGAACAATCATGATTAGGGAAATAATAAATGAGTATAACTGTGTTATATTGGGAAAATCAATTTTCATGTATTCCCAGATAGGGTCTATAGAAGAGGTATTGATTTCAGGATGCTGTGTGCCTTGCCTCTGCTGTTCAGCTGTCCAGTGAATGATGGAGTGGCCAAGGATTGTAGTTAAGAATACAAATACAGTCAGGTTCTTTCAGGATCTATAGCAAAAATACCTCACTAGAACAAGGTGTTGATAGTGGGGTGATATATGGGAAAAATGCCCATAAAACATATTTCTATAGAATATGAAGGTTTTCATGTCATTATAAACATGTTTTCTCAATGGATAGAGAACCACATAGCAGTGAAGAAAATATTTAACTTTCATCCGGAGGATGCCCTGCTACTTTCTCAAATAAAACGCAAAAATCTCTGGAATGTATAAGCCATGCTTAAGAAAAGAAAACAGGCCTATATGCCAAATTCTCAATTTAATGTTTGTATTTATGAACCTTATTCCTGTAAAAATGAAACTTTGCCTAATTACAATTAATGCTTTAAGGTTATCGCCTGTAAACCTCCTTGTTACTCAAATTTGGTGTCTAAGTCAAATTTTACAAATAAATTCATGACCTTCCTCATGACTCTTGGGGATGAGCCTTCCTGGCACTGAATGACTATTACCAAGTATTAATCAGTAATTCATTTGGGAAAAGACCTTGACCAAAAGGTGGAAACATTAAATTTAAAAAGTTTCATGGTAAGAGATTTCAAAACGTGTCAGGAAGTCATTATGGAAGTTACAATTATGCATGTCTCAGACTGATTTCACAAATTGCCACAGTATACAAAGCCTCAAACAAGAGTTATCAAAAGGGCTTTTGAAATTTCTTTTTAATTTTCATTTCCAAAAATTTTTGCTGAGATTTAAAATTTAATCATAAAACCTGCAAAATTTATGAATTCATTTATTTTCTCTGATATTTTTCTTGGGGATTCTTTGTGATATTGTATATAGATCATGTCAACTTTGATAGAGATAGTTTGTTTCTTCTTTTACACTTTGGATTCCTTTTATTTCCTTTTGTCATCTAATTGCTGTAGTCAGAATATCAAGTTCAATATTGAATAGCAGAGATGAAAGAAAGCATCCTTTTCTTGTGCTTGAATTTTGGTCCATCAGTCCTCAATGAGTAAAATGTTGGTGGAATTTCAATATATGCCCTTTACCATGTTGAAGAATTTATTTTCCATTCTATTTTTTAGGGTATTTATCATGAAATGATGTTAGACATTTTGGAATGTTTTTGCAAATCAGTTGAGATGATCACGTGAATTTTTCCTTCATTAAATTAATATTGTGTAAATTGCAACAGCTACTCTCCAGTCCATTGGACCCACTCAGGACAACAAATAAGGGGATAATGATGGATAACAACAATTCCAAGACACAGAGAAAGGAACTCCTTAAAAACAGTAGAACAAGAGATAGAATATAAATAAAATATTTCCTGTTGGGGAATTAGCAGCAATGTATATGCTTGTGTATTGGGACTCCATGAGTATAAAAAGTGTAAGCTTAATACATATGTGTGTTTTTTTTTATCAAGCAAAATTTGTGGGAACACATGAAAACCCAATTACTCAATCAAAATGATCGCTGTCCTTTAAAAAAAAGAAAGAAAAATGACACTTGTATATTGGTGTCCTTAAAAGTTACAGAATTTTTTCAAAACTCATCAATAATTTCAACAAAATAAGTGGATTCAACTTTATAACTAAAAGGTGTCTGCAGTCATATTGAAAATGAATATAATCTCAGTACACATTGTTAAATGAAGATACACTTAAAACTAGATATCCAAACAATTCAGACACTTAAGAATGTCCAAGATGGTGGTATAAGATACTTCAAGGTGCTGTCCCCAAAAAGAATTTTTGAAAAATCTAAGAGGATGAGGGGAAATAGGAACAGTGTATGTATATGCCATTGAAATTAAGGTGATATCAAATTATATGTGATCATTTTAGATTTAGGATTTTAAATTTTACCACATGGTAACCTTAAAGAAAATATATGAAAAATATATTGAGATGAAATGAGAAGAGATTCAAATTGATACAATAAAAATTAATAAATATAGGAGTAGGCATTAATGGAAGAATAGCATATATGATATACAAGTGCAAAACAGTAAAATGGCAGGAAAAAAGTTATCCATTATCCATAGTTACTTTAAATATATATATATATATATTATGGTTTCTACTCAAAAGGCAGAGAATTATAAAATAGATAAAAAAGCATGATACAACCTTAAATGCTATACATAAACTCAACTTAAATTTGGAGACACAACTAGATGGAAAGTGAAATTGTGGAAAAATATCGTGCAATAATAACCAAACTAGAATTGGGGTAGCAGTAATAATATTGGATAAAATAGACTTTAAAACAAGAACTGTTAAAAGAGACAAAGAAGGTCACAATATTCTGATTAAAGAAGTCACATAACCAAGATAAATACAGATGCACCTAATGGCAGTTCCTTAAAATAAATGAAGCAACTATTGCCAGATTTGAAGGGAGAAACAGATGTTTCTACATTCATATTACGGTACTTTAAAACACCTCTTGGAGGAATCCGTCCTGCAAGTCTTGTGGGGGTTTGTCCAACAAAGCCTGTGACAGAGCAACGAAATTACTCTGAACACAGAGTTTGAGAGATGCCAGGGATAGAACAGCTGAAGAAGTTATCCTCCTGAGCTGATACCCAGCACGCTTTTTATTCAGGATTTTTTCACAGTAAAGGTCAGGGTGAACTTGCAGGGGAGCAGGCAGGTATCAATACTTGAGGGGTGTAAATAACCTCATAAGAATTCCAGGCTGATAATGGGGAGCAGGATTACACAAACATTTAGTGATATACTTAGGAGATAAGGTGGGAGATAAAGGAAATAAGATAAACAGGAATGGAGAATGGTGAATTCTCTGTGTAGGCAGAGAAAGAGGCCTCCAAACTATTTCTTTGATGTAAAGATCAGAGGGTTCCCACATCTCTCCCCTTTCTGTTTAAAAAAAAAGAAAAGGAAGAGGGAAAAGTATCCTGACACAGTCCTTTATAAAAACTGTCCCCTTCCTAATAGTTCAAAGTAAATAAATGGAAAACAAATTTTGATAGTAATAGTAAGGCCAGGACACTGTCTGCTATATGGGTTCTGTACTAAGCTGTGTGGGGGAAACAAAATAGACATGGTAGCAGGAGACCTCCCTTGGGAGGGGTTAGGGTCAGTGTCCTACCTCTGTAGGCCCTCAGTTCTCTCTCTCTTATTTTTTTCTTCATTGTCTCCCAGAACCCCATACTTTATATTTTTAATAAAATTTTGCATAAGGGAATAGAAAAATCAGTTAGAAACCTTTTGCCAAAATGTTTCATACTGAGATTTAAACTTTGAATCATGCTTAATTTTATCAAAGAATAGCAGTGTGTTTTGTACAAATGACTCTCTAAGAAATACTGGGCAAATTCTCTGGGATAATGTAAAAGCATACAAACATACAATGTATGCTTTTACATTATCTCAGTTCTCTCTTGATGGCCCCTCTGCGACTGTCCCTGTCTTAGGTTATTCCTTTCCTGAAGAATCTTACTGGTTTCTAGCTAACCAGCTATCTTTTGGGGCCAAGCAGTGTGAAGTGTTCTTCGATAGCTTATGCCTCCATGATCTCCACAACCAGCACCAGCCTTGGGACTTCCTCACCCGTAGGTGGAGCCCCAGCTCTGGTCACTGGTTTTGGGGAACCCAGACTTCTAAAGCAAAGAAGACCCAGCACAAGGCATTGGGCAGGAGACAGACAGTTTGACACCAGCTCTTAGAAGGCCTGCTCAACCAAGGATGCCAGGCTTATGGCACAAAGGAACCTTATGAGTGAGACATGTACAGGGCACCTCCATGTTATGATAGAAACAACAGGAAGGAGAAAACCAGAAAAAACTCTGTGCAGGAAGAAAAAGGTGTCACAGTGTCAGGCAAATAGGTAGGCAGGTGAGAAGGAGGGAAAGGAGACCTTGGGGTGAAAAATTAACACAAAGTTGTTTTAATCAAAGGGCCACCAAGTCTCCAACCCCCCCCTTTTGTTTCTTTGTTCTTGATTGCCAGATGTGCGAGGCGAGAGAAATGACGCAGTGGCTAACCCTGTTTTTCTCCTCTTTGATGTTGCGACTAGGATTCAGCATAAGACAGGAATCATGCCCTCTTCAGAGGTCTAAGGGTCTCCTCTGATAACCTAGGTTCCAATTATTCCATCTGTCCTTTTTGATTCCCTGTGGACATGTATGGAAGCAATCTGCTAACTACAGTCATTACCTGTGGCTTATCTGAAAGTTTCTTTCGCTCTTTCAGGCCTCCAACATCTGAAACCAACTCCATGTATTAATTTCCTCTGTTTGACAAAAATATTGTATTATTTTATTATAATAATAGTTAAATAAAACAGAGGAGGCTATTAGATTGGGATGTCTACTAAAGGTCAATCTCTGACTCAAAGCAAACCCAAGAAACCTGATTTTTGGCAGAGGCAGCCTTGGTACAAAGAGACAGATCTTTAAAACTAACCAATCAGAAATAGACCCCTTAAGGAGAGGCCTTCCTCCAAAAATAGCCCATATCAAGAAATGTAGCTTATCTAATTTAAACATCTAATCAGAATTTTTTTTCCCCACATGCTTCTGCCTTTGTTCTATAGAAGCATCCACTTTCCAACCTTCCTCAAAGCTCTTCATGATTTTTGCTTTGGTGCTTCCAGAATCATTTGTTGATCAAATAAATTTTAACAAAATTTTTTAAGTGCATTAGTTTTATCTTTTCTATAATCTATTTTAATAATATATTATGTATTTATACATAATCATACTACATTATAAGCTATGTAAAGACAAAGGCTGTTTTTTGCACTATTCTATATTCTAGTCCCTCATACAATCTTTGATATTCAATAAATTATATTAAATGTTTCTGGTGAATGATATAGAAAGTGTATTATCACACCTTGCTTGATAATTACTTGTAATTATGTGCTCTCTGTATTTAATGTTTAAATGTAATCCAATGATTGATGCTTTTCAACTGAATAAGACATCCCAAGTTAGTTGTTACTGTTACTTTTTACTTAAGTAGCTCTCTATTGTGTGATTCTTGCGGTTTTGACCTTTGAAAGAGTATTCTGTATGCTTCTAAACAGATTTTTATGGACACGTACAACGTCAAATGTGTATCTACAAAATTAAATTTACTATGTCATTATACTCATTTATAGGTTCTCTACACATATGACTCATCTGCCCCTTTTATTTGAACCTATAATTAGTACTATACTTGATAAATATATGTCCCAGAGACTTAAGTCTTTGGTCTGTCCTTGTGCCAGGTGAGCCCTGAATTTCAGCAGAATTGCAATGCCAATAAACACATCATCCCTTATGTTTATCTTTACTCTGTGGCTATCCTGCTGAGATTAAATATATCAACATGATTTTTTTACATATACTTCCAATTGCAGAAATAGAGATGATGGACATAGGATAGAAGTGAAGATACATGTGTAAACATTGTCCTTTAGAATTTCCTGTAAACCTCGCATAAATACACTCAGTGTAAAATAAATGCAGGCAAGGAAACCAAATGTTTTGAATATTTTCTTAAAACACAAGTCCATTAACTAGAGTGACCAGATATTACAAAGTACTTTTCCAGCATTCAAAATAGTTTCTATTCTCATTTGGACACAAATATCACACTAAATCTTGGTGTCTCATAAGATTGCCTTTAAAATTACTGGTTTCCCAACATTTGTAAAGATATGTGTTTTCCTTTAGATTTCTATGACTTACCAGAAGATTTAGATTAGACTCATCTGGTCACCTCTTATCCCTTGCTTCTGCTGAATTTTTTCATATATCAATTAATATCAATAACCTGCTCCTTCTATCTTCCTTCTCCACAGTTTTCTGAACAAGGATTCCTCTGTGTAGTCAAAGACAGTTGCTCTAGCTCCTGCCACCATGTTTAGATTTGAGTGAACTGGAATTAGAAAATAACAAATAAGAATGACATATCGCAACATGTTTTGAAATGGATTCTTTTTTTTTTTGTAATTTGAATATTCAGGTTACCAGAATATATTAGCTGATTTATTAAAAAGGAAGAGGGAGAGGATTGTTTGTTACCTGGGAACAACTAATGGTATCTTCCCAATTTCACTTTGTGGATTATTTTACCCCTGCCATGGGATTTGTACCTTTTTTCATCCAATGAAACCAGATATGACATTCAATGTTTTCTTTGACACACCCACATGGACACACACATTTGCAATACACACACCTACCTGTACAAGGTCTATGATTATGCAAGAGTATTTACTGATTTATCAAATATAGATGGAAATACATACTCATTTTCTATAGAATTCTAACAAATAATATAAGTTACATAGTGAAAAGACCAAATGTGTTGATCACACATAGACAAATTTACACAAAGCAAACACACTCATTTATTCATGACTGGAACCAAGAACATGATCATTACCAAGGCACAGAAATGCCCAGCGTGTCTCATTCAGTCACCAAAAATAACCATGATTCTGATTCTGTCATGGCTATCTCTGTGGCATGACTCAATTCACTATATCTCTTTGTATACTTATGACTTTCATGTGCTTGATCATAGCTCACTGAGCCACAGGGTTTGCAAGTGCACCTCACAGCCTTCTTGCATTTTGGCTTCTTTCCACAGCTCTTTTGGTGAGTGCCTGTGGCTGACAACTGTCTCTTTGCATCTTGTTTAACAAGTGTGGTTCTCAGCTAAGTCAAGTTAAGCTATGTTCATGGCCATTCTTGCTCTCCATGTGGTGGGGACTCTGGAGACTTGGTCTAGGGGCGGATAACAATGAATCTGTATTTTGTTTTTTGTTAATCTTTTATTCTTTGTCTTTTTTATATTTGCGTTGAGGAATCTGACAACTACTTCTACTTGTAATGCCATCTTTTCCTACCAGGTTACGAGCCTGCTTTTACTTCGGTTGCCTGTGAGTCTCCAACTTGGAGTTCAGAATAACTTTCTCCATCAATGAGACTTGTTTTTTGGACTAATGATAGAATCCCTTGCTTTGTTCTTGTGTGTGTATGTGTATGTACATGTACTAATATGTATTTTTCTCACTTCAAAAAAATAGAATACTCTCAAAATGCCAACTAAACACTAAAGGGCATGACTGCACCATTTGATTTCCATAGCTTTCAACACTAAAAATTAAGCTACAATATTTAGGGACAGATTTTTATCTGGCAAAGCAATGAATCATCAAATTTATTTTCCAAAATTACTATTCAGAGCTTTTCAAACTTGTCAAGTTTCGACTGAGAAACTGTTAGAGACTGGAGGAGACTGAAGAAAAATAAGAAATAAATGCAATGGGGTATTCTGGATGGGATTCTGGAATAGAAAAAGGGCATTAGTATTAAAATGTGAAATGTTCGTTTCTTAGTTCTAAGGACTGTATTATGAATATGTAAGGGCTACTATTAGAGGAATATGGGTGAGGGAGACATGGAAACTGTATTAACTTTGCAACTTTTCTATAAGTGTAAAATTAGTTCAAAATGAGCGATACAATTCAGAGTAAGATTTATGGTTGTGTTGGGGAGTGTGTAGTTATTAGGAAGAGGCACAGAAGGGTTCTGTAGGTCTGGCAGTTTTTATTTCTTCCTCTGGGTGGCTATTACACTTATGGTTTCACAAATATATTTTTGTAATGATGATTTAAGCTCTATGATTTTGGTTCAACACTTCTAGACATGATATTTCCTTCTAATATAAAAAGAGATTAAAAGCCATATATGATTATATCTTTCTGAAGCTGTGCTGTTGCCTCTGCCCTTAATTTATTAGTCATTGCTTCTTAACACCCTGTAAAGTAGTCTTTGGCGACAAGGAACCCCATATAATCACTTTGAATGGGATGTCCTTGCAAATCTGTACTGGAAGACCAGTTGTCAGTTGATCTTTAGCAAGTGACACTTGTTCTGACCCCATTTCTCACAAACCCAAGGTCTGCTAGCCCATGAATGACAGGAAATTATCCTTATCTTGTATCACCAGCCTCTCTGCTATCAGGAGCATGATACTTGGGAATGGAGGTACTTGCTTATACAGTATGATGCTTAAGTAAAGTACATAAACTTATGAAAAATTATCTTTAATAAAAATATTCATATATGAAAAATATTAGTGTCATTCTAATAAAAACTGTTTGTATTATGTAAGGGAATACATTTAAATAATTACAAATAATGTTTAATGATGTCTTAAATATTTTTGATAGAATAACAAACAAAAAAAGAGCATGTTAAGCATTCAAGAAAAATCTTAAAGAAAATAATTTTAAGTAAGTGTGCTCAAACAAAGAATTTTTCCCCATTGTAGTATCACTTTGGATTCAGTACTTCATTTAGTTTATAAAGTCAAAGGATGAAAATTGCTTAGGAAAGATATTTAAGCAACAAGATTCTATGATTTGATAATTCCAAAAACATATCTGGGGAAAATAATAAAAAGAAATTAGGCAAATTATCTTTTGCAAAAAATCAACAAATTTATTTATGGGAAAGCAGCTTGTCACCAGAGAAGCCATCATAAAGTCAAGATTAGAGACAGGCTTTGTAAGGTATAGGAGTGCCTTTAACCTTTAAACTTAAATAATGAGCATGATCACAAATCATGCATGACAATACAAAATGCTCCACAATGAGTCAGTGGCCACTGGATACTTTCGGGGCAGGGAAGGGAATAGCAGTTGCAATACAGGGGATTTTTCGGGTCATGAGAATTATCCTGAGTGACATTACAATGACAGATATAGGCCATTTTACATCAGCATATAACATGCAGAACTGTGTGGGAGAGAGTGTAGTCTACAATGTGAACTACGGTCCATGCTTAGTGGCAAAGCCCCAGGATGTGTATATCCATTTCAGGTGATGTGCCACACTAATGAAAGATGTTTATGTGGAAGGTTATGGGAAGTGTGGGAGGTGGGGAACATGGGAATCCCTGTAATTTTTGGGTAACATTTATGTAATCTAAGCATCTTTTAAAATATTAAAAAATGAATAAATAAATTAAAAAAATATATAACTGGGGGTATATGGAAAAAATATACCAAATGTATGCTATGGACCATAGTTAGTGGTAATAATCTGATCATGTTCTTTCATAATATGTAAAAATTTTTCCACAATAATGTAAGGTGTTGGTGGAGGGGTGATGTATGGGAATTCTGCATATTATGCATGATTGGTTTGTAAGCTCACAACTTCTCTAATAAATAAAAATGAGAAAAAATAAAAATAAAATTTAAAAAGAGAACTAAAGAGCAAACAGCTAAGATATAAAGGAAGGAAG
>JAQZBX010058217.1:0-17789 GCA_029593785.1 Cabassous unicinctus
TATTTCCCCAAAATGTAAGGGGCTTTTTTGGCTCCTGGAAGGAAAGTATTACAGTTTATATTTGTTTATTCAATGATCTGTGGTAGATATGACATAGAACACTCGTCCATTTAGCCTTTTTTTAGCCTTAAAATGTGAAGTTTAACAGCAAGTAGGAGCCATAAGAGCTTGTCAGTCAGCTCACTCAATGGATAAATGACATGTAAACGCAGCTATCTCACTCAAGCATACTGAATTTTACATCTTGAGAGCAAGCATCTTTGACAAAGAATTCTGATAAATCTGTCTAATGTGTTTTTCTTTGTCTTCTCACCTGTTTACAGGTCAAATTAAGTTAGCAACTAATGGGCATGTTTCTTTTATCCAGTGCTACTACAGCATTCTACACAATTCTGTTTCTTCAGAAGCAAAGGGACAATGTCAGTGTCTGTGCAATGCTCATTACATTTTGAAGACTGGAAAAAGACATGCCTTGTGAATGGAAAACAAGGAAATTATATTTAGTGAGTTGCACATGTTTACAAATTAGTCGCTTTCCCAGCAGGGACCCAATCCCTATGGACTTAACCCGAGGCGCAGTATCCCCACATCCACCTTAATCCTATCCTGAAAATAGTGTTTTAAAGATGAGGGAAGGGCATGGACAGGTGCCCAAGACCCCTATATTCCCATATTCCAGGCAGACAAACGAAACATCCCAATAAACAAATGCATTAGTACACCTACCAGAAACGTAACATTATCTGTAGCTTTGAGAGGGACAGGCTTGAGAGAGGAGGCAGAACTTCTAGACAGCATCTTTTTCTCTCATAAATGAAATAAAAGCAAGTTAAATCATAAGCTTATGCTCCATTTGCCTCAGAGCTAGGTCAGCCTTTGGAATTAGAGCAGCAAAAAGAAGTTTCTTTTTGCTCCTTCTTCAGATTTCTTTTGTTCTGGAACTTAAGGTCAATTCAATGCTATTGCTTTTGCTTGTCTCACTGGGGGTTGGGTGGTAAGTGTGTAGGTGACAAACTTCCAAAATTATTAAATTGTTTTGATGGCTTGACAAGAGGATGTTAATATATTATGGCTTGAGTCCATTATAGTTTTTCAAGGCACTGTGTCACGGTGCAATAAAATGGAACATTTTTGAATCTTTTATCATCTGTGATGGTAACTTCCTTCATATAAGTATATGAGACATATTTTCATAATTTCTACAGGAAATTGCCTCCTTATTTCCAGTGGTTCCTTTAACCACCAGAGTTTCTATCTCATAGGACATGGAAATGAGATTTAAAAGATATGACAGGAAGACTGAAGGGTTTGCAGTCTGGTGATTAAGCCCTATATGCCAAGAACTCTTTTTTTACTCTCCAGTTCATGATTATCTCTTTACAGCCATCTGCAGAATGGGTATTGTGTTTTAGTTAGCTGCAAATACACCAAGGAATAGAAAGTATATTGCTTCATGACATATCCATACTTTTAAGGAGACTAAGTGATTTATCCACAGCTTATGTTTTGAGCGAAATTGGAAGAAGATAAGCTGCATCAGTGATTGACACTATTACTCCATCAAAAAGTTCATTTCCTGAGTCACAGACACTGTGACATCATAATCCTCACTGCAGATTTTACACAGAACATCAGAACTGGTCAGGGCCTGGGAGACAATTTTGTCTACCATCTTAATTGTTCAGATGTTGCACTTAATGACAACAACAGCTCATATTTCTGAGGCATTATGAGGGAAATGATTTACACGAATTCTTCACTTAAGCCTCACAACAAAGCTGCGAAACATGGTGGTTGTAAGCACTATATTTGGAGTCATCCTGTCTTGGTTTTCATTTCAGCTCTAGAAATTGGGCATGCCATTTCTCCGACCGGAATCTCAGTTTTTATCTATAAATATAGATAGGGGAATGGATGTAGCTCAGTGGTTAAGCTACTGCTTCCCATGTCTGGGGTCCTGGGTTCATGCCCTGATACCTTCTTGAAAAAAAAGATAAATAAATATACCACTTACATCCTAGGACTGATAGAGACATCAAAAGAATTAATACACATAGAGTACCAAAGACAGCTGGCACACGATCACCTTGCAGCGAATGTCACCCCATTATACTACGTTCTCCCCAACTTGCAGATGAGAAGCCCAAAACTTAGGATAAGTAACTTCCCAGGTGTCACATAGTTGTAAATGTGTCAGAGCCTGGAAAGACTCATGCCAGAGCCCCCCGACTGAAATACAATTCTACACCATCTACATAGCATGTGTTTCACAATCATTTTCCGGTGCCTAATATGTGCCAGGTACTACAGCAGGCACTAAGGATATGAGGAAAGTTAAGGCTTATTTCCCTTACCCTCAAGAGGTAGTCATCTTGGTAGTAGCACAGCTTCAGAGTGAATACCACTCCCTCCACTCTAGTCCCTCCTATTCATTTTCATGCTTTCCTCTTTACAAAATGACCTCCTGACCCCAGGAACTGGGGAAAAGAAAGTAACAATGGAAATCATGATAGAACATGAAACGCAATGCATTAACTAGGCTATATAAACCAGGAAGCATAAGCCTCAGTTGGATTTTTTTCTGTAACAGTGTGAAGATCTCATGTTTTATAAACAATTATAAAATAAAGACAGTTAAAACAAAGGCTAACGATTAGTTCCATGTCCAGAGAGGTCAACCTTTTACAATCTTATAATCAAGCTGCATTGCTAATGATGTGGTAAGTGAAGCCTTATAATCTAGGTTTGTTAAAGTGGCTTCTGAAAAGTATGCATAATTTGCCTGGCATATATACTTCATGGGACAAGGGACTATATTGAGCGCAAAATTCATATTTCATTAAATGGATGGAAACACAATCAGAGACTGCATACCAGCACACAGGGAGCAGGAGGTGTGGTCCATGGATACATGATGGATTAGAGGGTTGGGCATAACGCTGATTTGGTTAGGAACAGTATTACCCTAATCCATGCAAGAGATTTGCCCTGTTGCAGTGATAATATAATGGGATTAATGTTTGGAAAATAGACAAGTTTTTTGTTTTTTTTTTTGAAGCAAAGCACAATATTACTAAAATGCCTTCTAGTTTCTTAGAAGAAAGAACATAGGAGACTTGGGGTCTTTGGTAAAGCTTTCTATTAACACATTTAGGTTTTGTTTCGCTTCAAACATGATTTTATTCTCCAAGTTCTCAGCCAGCCAAATCCATGGTTTTTATCTTCTTGCTTTGGTATAAAGCCTGAACAAGGCCTTTCAAAATAGCTTCCTGTCTGGCTTGTTTAAAACATACCTCTTCACTGCCTGGGAGTTGAGCTAAAGGAAGGCTATGAAGTCAACAAGTATAAGGTGAAAATAAATAACTATCCAGTTCAAACAAACCTCTTGCCCCAGTCAATAGTCTCTGGCCCAAGTTAAGTTGTACCCAACAAAGTTCCTTAGTTATCTTAATCCTCCAAAGATTATCTTGTTTTGAAGTCCTAAACATTATGCTTGCTAAAATGACTCAGGTATTATCATGTATTGATGACTCATTATGTCTTTCCGGAAAATAAAAACTCAGGCATCTAATCAATAAAATAATTTTGAGTCTTTGAACTGGTTCCAGGTCAATTTTTCTAGGCAGTTTTTTGGCTTCCTGAATTATACTGACCCAAACCATGAATAATGATCTAAAATTACATAATATACAGAAAACATCTGTTTGATAGGAACAAGAGGGTGATGTCATGGAGCCATTTCTAATCTCAACTTAATGTCCTGCCAGTGCTGATGTCACTGGCTTGGCAACACATTGGCAGAGTCCAACTTGTTAAGGATGAGTAGGTTCAAGAAGGAAATTGTATCACTGAGTGAAGAGGGGCTTCTCATGTTTTCTGGATTTGAGATGGACTAAGAAGACATGGCAAGATGTGACAGTAGAGTGACTAGAATATACTATACTGCAAAGATCTAAGAATGATAGTTCAGAAATGTGGCCCTGCTTCATTTGTTATTCACAGAAATGAAGTTCCTGGTCTTCTCAAAAGGAAGATATGGCAACAGTTTTCATAGGAGTAAAATCCAATTGCAACAAAAGAAGATGATATGGAGCAGTCTTTGCTTAAGTATCCAGAAGAAAATGTGAGAGTCAGAGTGAATGAGTCTGTAAACTAGATTAACAACTTGTAAACTGCAAGGTTAGTGGCATATCTGTAGGTGTTGCTGAATTAATTGCTGATCTACTCTCAGCCCTAGCAGGTTTATCCTGTTTGGGCACCGCAACAAAAAAGACACTACAATGATATAGAGAACTTTGAGAAAATTTAGAGAAGTACAACAAAAATGATTAAAGCGTTAGATTATCATTTCTGGGATAAATGGTTTAGTAATATGGGACGTTGATTGGGAGATGGATGGTGGAGGGATATGAAGGGAACAGACATACAGGATTCTTTGTTGTAGAAACTATTTCCTTTACTCTAAAATTGCTGCAGCTTTAAGGAATTATCATAGAAAGCAGAAATGAATCCTTTTCTTTTTCTAAGGTACTACTTTGGTCTGAATTCTTGTGTAAAGAAAATTGTGTTGATTTTGCACTTAAAATCAGCTATGTTGGAGGTCTCTATTTTCAGACCTGAATGAAACAGCTTATTTGATAAGGGGGTTCTGTAATAAGTTTTGGAGATACATTTAAATTAATAGAGTGGACGTAATCAAGTGTATATTTGCCATCAGAGCAAAATGAAAAAAAAAAAAAAAAAACATACAGAAGCTGATGTCAATTATAACTGCCCATATAATAAATCAGTAGGTGATTGTGGGATTTTAGGGATATCTCAGAATTGAACAAAAGTATGACATTTAAATTTAGAAATGTGTAGTATTTTCACAGATTTTGTCATTCATATAAAAGAAATTACATTTTTAAAATAGTAAAAATAGCTAGTGGAAAAGTTCTGAAACAGGATTTGGTGGAGTCCCCATTCTAGGTAAGATGATGGTGAAAGAAATGCTTAGAATGGGGCCTTGGGTATCTTCTTTTGAAGTATCATAACAAATGACTTTCGCTTTTAATTTTTTTACTTAATTTTAAATACAAAAATTTCATGCTGGTATAATGACGATTCATACTTCAAGTCATTTTAAGACAAAGTAGTTTTCCATTAGGCTCACTGTAACATAAGAGTTTGCAGGCCTGAGTAAGGGTGCAAAGAAACAGATTTGATTCACATATCTCAAAAACCTTGTGAAAAAAATATAGATTTTATTAATAATTATAGAATTTTCCCCAAATAAATCATATTCATATGAACTTTGGTGAGTAGATTTTGAAAGGGCTTCAACCATTTTATTATGAGAACCTAGAACCAAAACATATCAAGAGTGCATATTTTATGAGATTAAGAATTGCTAAACAATTGCAAACTAACACCAAGTCCCAGAGGGAGTGGTTCCAGGGAAGAAAGTTTTCTTGATTGCAGCCCAGTTAAATACCTTATTTTGAATGGCTGCTTTCAAAAGAT
This sequence comes from Cabassous unicinctus, assembly GCA_029593785.1. Lineage (NCBI taxonomy): Eukaryota > Metazoa > Chordata > Mammalia > Cingulata > Chlamyphoridae > Cabassous > Cabassous unicinctus. The sequence goes on from JAQZBX010058217.1 coordinate 5,506, forward strand.
GCACAATTTGCCAGTGGGAAATGTGTTTCTGGTGATCTATAGAAACATTGATGAGTCCCAGCCAGGGTACCATTACAAAGACAAAAGGTCACTGGGCTCCCCTTACAACAAACACATGTTTTCCATTGGGTGCCTCCCCGATGGTGAATTTTCTTGCCACTCATTGGAATTTATCAACACATAATTTCCCTGCAAAAGAGATTATGAAAAATGTGTCTGACATAATCTTTTTCTTCTTTCCTCTTCTGAAGAACTGAGTGAATAGTGTATCCCAGTGACTGTAAACTCATTTTGGGGGTGACGATGAAGTTGGGGGAAGAGGAGGGAAGGTAGGCTGTGTGTGTAAAATGTCCATTTCCCATTTCTAAGCATACACAGGCCTTTAAATGCTTCACTTATCTCATATTGTAAACTCCAACTTGAGGAGAAATATTTGCCAGACAGGTCATAAATCATGCCCAAAGACAGGTGCAATAAATACCAATGTCAAAAAGTTACAAAGTAAAATTATATTGTTTTGACAAGGCTTCCAGATGCGCTGACAACAGGGCAAGTAAATGGTCTCTTTTCTGAAAGCCCACATCACTGGTAGATGAGTAGGAGAGGGACCCAAAGCTAGCATCAGAAGAAAAATACCCCAGAATTTTAATGTTTGTCATCCTTACTATGCTATTATCAAGGAAATGATGAGCAATGATTCCTCTACCTACGAAGGGAAGTCTTCAGATATTAAAATATAACCCATTAAAAAAAGGATTTCAACACAAGTCTAGTATCATGAAAAAATGTTTAACATGGACATAAGTCCCTTCATGGAAAATTTGCTTGTAAATCAAAAATTATCTTTATATATATGTACATATATATGTTGTGCATTTTATGTATATTTACATGCATAAGTATATATAATGCATACTTACTGAAAATGAAATAATCCAGTCATCTTTTTGTAAACAAATTATTATGTCCTTATTTATCATTTGTATAATTCTGGATTTCAACATACTTAAAGAAAATAATTTTATGTTAATTGTATGTTTTCTTCTACAAAATACTTTGGTTAAATTTCATTTCAATTAAGTTCTGGCTTCATAGTTTTCTTAGTAATGTTATTGGTTGTAGTGAAAATTTTATCAAAATGGCAGACGTTAGATGGCTTTATATGTTAGTACACAAACATACAACAGAGCACCAACTTCTCTCTCTCCTTTGTTTTACATTTCTTTCTCAATTGCAGTTGCATGAAAAGTAACACCATTATGTACCTTAGCAATTGACTCAGATTTTTGCTTATCCTCATTCTATAGGTATGTCCAGCTGTAAGAAATGGATTCAAGACCTTGGGCAATCAACTGAGTAATTCAATTTCCTAAAGTAGTCTCACTTGAAATAAATAACTAGTTGGCTTATATTTATCAGAACTTCGAATAAGTAAATAAGTAAATATTATTACCATAAGTAATAATGGTGTAAGTTGTATGCCCCTGAGTGTTGAGTTTGTTCTTAAATTGTTCAATTATGCAACATTGTTTTTGTAACAGTTTCTATTTGTTAGAAACAATTTCTTAATTTATCCTAATATACACATATCTACTATATTCCAATTCGTGCTGATTTCAACAGTTTTCCAAATATATAATAACCTAAAGAGTTCCAAATCTGTATTACAAAAGAAAATGAAAGTTGGGTAAATCATCGTCTTAAACACATTTTACTCATGTACGTTAAGATTGTCAAGGGGATCTCACTTCCGTCTTCTCATCTCATTGACGGATGCACTCACCTGGCACTCAACTGAGACTGGAAGTTTCAAAACATTTTATAAACTTCTAATCTGTAGACCATAAAAGCAGTCAACTGGACAGTCATTTGTAAAATGCCTCTAGATATGCCTCTATAGTGGTAATTCAGCTTTACATTCTTAGGTTAAAATTTTTTCTCTCTCTCTTTTAGGAAAGAGACAATTGTATTTATATATAATATATTTCCCATTATATTTCTGAATTGATATGTTCGATATTCCAAAGGGTGACATCAAGTGTGTTATTTTGCATCTATTCATTGGGATTTAGATGAGTGACATATCTCTAATGAAAAAAATGAGTTGTTTTGCTGGTTGTATGTTGTGTGTTACACGTGTGGCCCAGGGAAGCAGAAGTTGGGAGTGGAAGGCCTGGTAGCAGCATCCTATAAACCCGGCCAATGTGTTGCCCTGGAAAGGAATGTGCTGCTATAAATGAAGGCACTTGGAGGGCAAGGGTCAGGGTATGTAATTAGCACAGGCCATTTAAGGAAGAATAAGAAAATAATGTTTTACAAGCTGGTAGAAGGAGAAGCAAATAATCATTTAAATGTTCCAATTGTGAGTTCCATCAGTGTGTGTGGTTTATTTTATAAGCAACTTTCTTTGCTATTAAGAGGCAAGCAATACTGAAAAATCAAGTACTCCCTGGGACCTTGCAGTCTACACTACCCAGCTCTCCCTGTGCGCTCATTTCCATGAGGTTTATTTCCAGCACTCTATATTCCCTCTCCCTTTTATTTTATTTTTATTGAAGTGTATCATTCATAGATGAACATGCATAAACAATAAGTGTATAGTAAAAGTTGTGACCTTACAAAACAAACATGCATAACATCCTACAGGGCTCCCGTTCATCACCCCACCACCAATACCTTTCATTATTGTGAAACATTTGTTACACGTTGTGAAAGGACATTGTCAGAGTATAACTACTTTTTTCCATATCTTACATTTGGTGTATTTTCCCCCAAACCTCCCCTTATTTATTTATTTTTTGTTTCATAAACCATACAATTTATCTCCAGTGAACAATCAATGACATTTGGTATAATCTAAAACTCATTCTGACACTGGACAAATGTATATGTTTGATGCATAGAATAAAATGGAATATGGAAATCTTTTTAGACTATGGCAGATAATTTTGACCATTTTGTCAAAGCAAAGGAGCACAAAATTCTGGTTTATAAAAGTGAGGAATTCACAAAGAAAGCGATGCTGAAATGCTTTTGTCTGGGCAGCCCAGGCACCTAATGCCGAAATTCTCCATTAAAGTCACTCTTGGGAATACCCAGTTGCCCATTTCATTTAAAAGAAATGAAATGGATTTTCAGGTGTACATTTAGCATTGCAATTGGCTTATTGTTTAGTATAGGAAGTGACTTCTGTTGTAAGCAGAGGTAAATTAGAGGTCATTTTGTGAAGTGAACATTATTGCCTTCAGTGCATGTTTATAATTACATGTATTGCCTTTTACATAGAAAATAGAAACATTAAGAAAAATTAAACCTTTCTTGTTTTTAGTCATTAAGATTTTGGGGCAGCAAAACCCAACTAAGCAAATTAAGGAACCCAATTAATTATAAGCATGTTACTAAACACATGCACTATCATTCCCTTGGAAATCTATATATGTATAATATCTTATTCTGAAAAAAGTCATAAGGCAATCCTTGCTGCAATCTATCTATAGAGCTTGTTATCCTGTAGTTGTTTCTATTACAGGTGCATGTTACATTTTATGGTGTTCCTATTTTGGAACATTTGCCATGTTTAGTCAAAAGTTGAAAAAATAATTTCTTACTTATAAGGATGCTAGGATTTTATTAAGATGGAAATCTGGGAACTTGTTTCCATTCCTCATTTTCTATATTGGAAATGTAAAGCACAAATTAATGGACCGAAGTGTGATCTCTTCCCTGCTAAATTCCCAGGAACGAATGTAATTGTTTTGGTTTCCTGGCTGCTAAAACAAATATCACACAATGAGTTGGCTTAAACAATAGCAGTTTATTAGCTCACAATTTGAGGCTAGAAGACTTGCCTCCCTTAGAGGTCGGAGTCTTCTGGCTGGTTGGCAATTTTGGGGGTTCCTTGGCTTTTCTGCCACATGGCAATGCATGTGGCAATGTCTTCTTTTTACTCCTGGTTCTGTGGCTTCTGACTTCTGGCTCTTCCCAGTGGCTTCTCTCTCTGTGGCCTTCTCGTCAGGCCTCTAGTGGTAGGATAAAGACCCATTCTGATTCAGCTGGGCCACATCTTAACTGAAGAAACCTCATAAAAAAGGTCCTATTTACAATGGGTTCCCACCTAGAGGAATGAATCAAGATTAAGAACATGTTTTTTGGGGATACATTATTCCAAACCACCAGATATATAATTACTTAAGGATATTTAGCCTTTTTTTTTCATTAATTTTAATTTTGCCTCCATTTTTATCATTATTATTATTATTATTATTGCTTCTAACTTGAAAACTTGTATGAAAGTGATATGTAACCATAAGAACTGAGGGCACTTATGAAGCACATCCTTTCCACTGTATCACAACATCCTACGACTGAAACACTAAATCACCAAACATTTGAAAATGGTTGTGTTCAAATTGGCTCTAATTTGTCTCAGACCTTGAGGGCTCATTCAGATCTTTCTTCTTTTACTGACAGAACTGAGGGGAACTGTCCTCATTATTTTTCAGTGGATTTAAACCTAATCTTGGGAGGTTGGTAAGAAAAAAAAAATTGAGTGGGAAGCTGCTCCTTTCGATGAACTTGTTAAATTGGCTGAACATTTTCAAAGAACTCTGATCAGGATAAAAATAAAGACAAATAAAATAAGGTACTTTCAATTAGAGCAACTCCAACAGGGTAGAACGAAAAGTTTTAAAAGAAAAAATATTGGCTCTCGTCTGAGGTTTAATCCTTATTTGACTTAAAATGTTACCTTCACTGGAATACCTAAGCACTTGCTGAATAATTTAATCAGGGTATTTTTATTTTAATACCCTAACAACTGAAATTAGAAGCAGCACATATTGCATGTCCAGGTTTTAGAGGACTTAATTTGAGCTGCACAAAATACAATGTAATCAATTTAATTGTGACTTTACTATATTTGCTCTTATTAACTAATTCTGCAAGATCCCTGCCACTCTCTTATGTTTTAACTTCACATTGGAAGAGGAATAAACTGGGGTAACTGATTACACAATTGGTTAGGAGCATAGGAATTGTTCATGAATTATTTAGTATGTACTTCATTTAGTAAGTCTGCTTTCCCAGAATATTGTAAACATCTTGAGGACAAGAATTATAAGTTTTTACAATTCCTAGCAATGTCTGGAGTCAAGGCTGTATATATCATAAATGTTTATTAATACTTTTGATTGAGTGAGTAGTAAAGGTTTCCTCTCTTGGTAGTAGAAAACCTCAGACAGGAGCAAGAAACAAACGAGGATGGAATTCATTGTTTTTTGCTTCTTCAGACATTATAAAAATCACAGGGTACTGAAAAATTCAATAGTTTTCCCTACTTTGTGCCTAGAAATGAATTTAAACAGAATGGTATCCAGTTTATATTTGTCTATTAATTATAAAAGTAATGCATACTGTTTCAGGGAAATTTTTAACAAATTAAAATGTATGATAAGAAAACATGGAAATGACCTATGACTTCATCACCATAGAAATGACTGATCAATTTTGTACAATCTTATTTCTACACATTAGTCTATATATATATTTTTAGCTTTTTCAAATGATGAATCATAATGGCATACAGTTTTAGTATTCTACTTTTTTCATACACATTTATACAATGCTAATTTTCTCAGTTAAATAAATATTTTTTAAAAGATATTAAGTAGATTCATGATCTTATGTCTTAAATCAATAGGATCATTTATTTGACAATTTCTCTGTTGAAAAAAATTTTTACTTTAAATTTTGTTATTTCTTTAAGAAGTAAACTGCCAAGACTATCCTTTTGTAAAAACAGTATCTTTGTGCACATCTCTGATTATTTCCTTTTGGTAAATTGCAAGAATTAGGATAACCGATTCAAAATGACATTAATTTTTGTACTTTTGTTATATTATTCCAATAGTTTTTGAATGATATACATTTTAGAAGGCTTTAAGAAGTAAAACACATCTTTTGTGATTTTTCTCTCCCCCTTCCTGCCCCACCTACACATGGCCTAGTCATTATCTTCTGCTATTTAATACCAAAGGAATTCCTTCTAGAGATCTGCCTTCCTCAGTTAATTCTTGCCCTTTGCAGTTTTCTTTCAAAGATATAATCATCTAGAACAGCAGGTCTCTACGGAGAACTTGAACATTTGCTTTTAATCAAAAGACAGAGTTTATATTAAACTCAGTAAACAAAATCAGGGGACCTGTATAAATAACAATTTGTGCATATCATTTTCATTTTTGTTGACACTTTTGACTCTGGTATTGATCTTTTGCCAGGTTGTGAAACTCAGAGGGCAAAGTGCAAAGTTCAAAAGTGGCTATTCGCCTCCAGGTTTATTGAAAATAAAACATCAGCGGAAGTCCTCTGAAGTAATTTGAGGAAACTTTTTTTTTTCTTTTAGGAAGGATGTCATTATTTGGTTGCTAAGGTTAATTCTGCTTAGAGAAAAATACTGGAGTGAAAACAGACATGAAACATTAGAGAGCTGTCAGAAAACATCTATGGAGTTATGTGACTCAATGCAGATATACAAAATTCCCAGGGGCAAGCATTTCACTCTATATTGAACATCCCTTTATCTTGTCATCATCCAAATATTGAAGCTATAGCTCTATGGTGTCAGTCACATGTGGCCAAAAAACAATTGTTAAATGAATGAATAAATAAAACATTTAAATAGGTCAGTTGATTTTTAAAAATCAGTACAATTAATGGGCCGTGATTATGAAGATAAAAAAAAAGTTGAGAGCAAATATTGTATGATCTTACTTATATGAAATATTTAGAATGCAAATTTATAGAATCAGAAGCTGGAATACAGGTTACCATGGGCCAGGGAGAGAGCAGGGAATGGGGAGTTAATGCTTAACTGGTACAGAGTTTCTATTTGGGGTGATGGAAAAGTTTGGTAATGGATGGTGATGATGCTAACACAACATTGTGAATGTAATTAAAACTTCTGGATTGTCTATTGAAGGTGGTTAAAATGGGAAATTTATGTTCTATACATTTTACCAGGATTAAAATTTGAAAAAGCCATAGAACTGTACAATACAAACTGCAAACCCTAATATAAACGATGAGCTACTGTCAACAGTATAAGTATATTAATAATGGCTCATCAATTGTAACAAAAGTACCACACTAATACAAAGTGTTAATAACAGGGAAAACTTGATGTGTGTGTGGTTTGTGTGTGGGCTTTATGGGAACTCTACTTTCTGCATTTTTTTTTTGTAAACCTACAACTTCTCTAATTTAAAAAATTACTAATACTAACATTGGAATGAAATGAAGAATTACTAACTCAGAGTTGGACGTTAGAAAATTAAATATGAAATAAATATATAAGAAGTAAAAAGAAAAAAGTTAAATTTTATTGGGCACTTTCCAAATAATTATTTTGGCTTCATGTAGGCACTTGCTGGGAATATTTCAATAACTCTAACAAGACAAGTGCACTTCAGGCAGAGCTGTTTTTAATTTTTAAAGATAACTAAAAGCATTCATAAAAGTTCTTCAACTTTGACTTGAAATTGTTATATCTTAAGATTCTCAACATGTATATTAGAACATGTCCATCCAATGGTCTCCCCAAGGACAGATTGCAAAGCAAACCAGGAATCAACAACTTCAGTAATTTTTTCCCAGTGTCATGCAGTAGATCCTAGTTATTTTCAACCAAATTACAGAACATTTTGGATGTTTATTCTCTCAATTAGATGCTTTTTTTCTAATCATCCTAAGTTTCTTTATGATTTTATTTTAACATTCTCTTTGCTTCTGATTAGTAGAGTTAAGTGTGGTTGATTTGAAACCTTCATTACTTATGGAGGGAGACACAAAAATCAGTTATGCAACAAAACTCCCTCTCACAGAGACCCTTAAGCAATCTGAATGCTGATGGAATGGCATGAAAATGAATCTGAAAATTAAGCTGAAAGATAGAGAAAAGATAAACTACTTTGAGCTGTGCTTTTATACGCCTGGTATATCTAGGCATGTGGAGTCCCAGCTTTCCTGGAGCTTATATTCTAATGGTGGAAGACTTATAATGAACAAATAAGCAAATAAGAAATGTTATGAGCGGTGGTAAGCGTTCCTTTAGAAAGGCCTCGTTGAGGATATGGAAGCCAAGGTCACTACTGAATGAGAAGCAGCTGATTATATAAAGCTCTTTGGGGTGAGAGGACAGACAGAATAGCAAGTAGAAAACCCTAGAGTGAGAATGGGTTTGGTTTTGTTTTCCTCCCCGGGGAACAGAAAGACCAGAACTGCTCGGAGGTAGCCGATGGGCAGGACAGGAGCAGGAGTGCAAAGAAAGCTGTGGCAGGCCTTGGAGGGTGGGGCAACAGATTGATAGTTGGCTCCATTCCAGCTGCCGTGTTGAATGCGGACGTAGTAGCAGAAACACTGTCAATTTGATGTGGGTTGGACTATGAGTAGAAGAGAATCAAAGTAATGGTTGTTGCAATGAGATAGAAATATCCTTTTCTTTCATGTAAAAGCCCAGATGTAGGCAATTTATCCTTGATATGGAATATCCTCAGTCATGTGGGAACAAGGCTGCTTCCATATTTCCATTCGGCCATCCTTAGTGGGTGGAAGAAACAGATGGAGGAAAGTAGGAAGATAGGCCCTTTGGGGAAGTTGGACATTTCACTTCTCATGAGCCAGGTGTCCGAAATGAGGCACATGTCTCCAGTGGGCTGTAAGAAAGACCGTAGGCCCAGCTGAAAATTGAGCTGATGTAGTAGCTGTCATGCCACCATACCGGGCCAAGGCAGGGATAAAAGCAGTTATACAAAGAATGGCAATGTGAAAGGATGGAAAGAACATGGATCTGTGTGCCAATAAGGTAACCAGCCCAGGAAACACCCAACTTGGGAATTCTTGTTATATGAGATAATAAGCTCTTTATTATCAAGTCATTATGAGTTGGGTCTTCTCTAACTTGTAGCGCATAGATCCTGCATGATAAATCCCAGGTCAAGTAGGAGGAAGTAGCCGCCATCTCCAGTTAGTCTGCCATGAAAGGAGTTAAATGTGTTTTGCTCTTAGGGTACTTAGTAATTAGTTCCTTTGCAAAGCTGATGCCATTTCGACTCCTCAGGGCGTAGGATGAGAACAGCAGTTGTGCCTCCAAGAAGCAAGTAGAAACTTGAGGAAAAGAGTCCATATCCAAATCGGCGATGCAAAACATCAGAGGAAAGGGCCTGAACAATGTTCTTTGTCCACACATGTGTAGACATAACTTTGATGTTCATAGGTTGGTGGGGTCTCCACATTGATTTTGTCTTGAAAGTTGTACATGTGACATCATGATTAAATACCTAGGCCATGGGGACAAACAGATGCCAGTTTCAATTCCAGCTCTTCAGTATATTTCACCTGCAACTTAATCTCACTAAGATTCAGTTCTTTATGTGAAATATGAAGTTTGATAAGACTTTCTACTTCATCTCAGTAATAGTTAACACTTATTGAGGTTTCACTGTGTGCCAGATAGTGTTTTAAGCAATTTAGAAATGCTCTTTTAATCCAGTAGAGAACCTTAGTAGGAAGGTACAATTATTATAATCCCCCTTGCACAGATGAAGAAACCAAGGCAAAAACAAAACAAAACAAGTTAAGCAGCTTGCTCAAAGCCACTCAGCTAGTAAGAGCTAGAGCTAGGATTTTGACTCCAGGCTTTCTAGCTCTGGAGTGTGAGCTCTATGCCCCCACCCTGTTTAAATGAAATATCGCCTGCAGAGTGTTTGGCACATACACATGCAATAAATGTCACTTATTATTTTTATTTTGCATTTTCCCATCACTTTATTTTGACTTCAATGTGGGAGAAGTGATTATCCAAAGATGTGAATTATCCAAGGATTGTGATAGTCAGAAGCAGAGGAAATATTGGATTTTTCTGAGTGGGAGTAGGATTAAAGATTCCCAGCTATTGAACCAGTCCAAAGCAAGAAACAAATGTCCGTAAGTCTTTTTTGCTCCACATCTGTTTTTATTTTTCAGTTTATCAGCCTGCTGTTTCATGACAGGATTTTGCAATATTCAGTTCCCTTGGAGACTTATAGAATATCAGAGGAAGAAAGAGTAAAGAAAAGCTTTTAGCCAACTTCAGCTTTTCCTTCCTTAAGACTGAAGATAAGCTCTGGCTGGACACAATGATCTTGGCTGAAAAGACCAATTCATTCATCTCCCTGTTATCAACTGGAGAGGGGAATGCTGGCTTGACCAGTACCCAACACTGTCGATAGTCCCTGTCCCACAGGGTCAGGATGGGGGTGTGTGAAGATAAGACAAGCCTGTAGCTGAGGGTTGCCCAGATGGAGTGCAGTTCTTTTCTCCTGGGGAGCAGGTGTGGGCATCTTTGGTAGATGATATCTATGTCATCACGTCAAGGTTGAGGTCTGATGAAAACATGAAAAGAAGTGAGTAGGTACAAGGAGTTTGTGTTTATCTCCTGTAAAACCAGCTGCTCTTTCATGAACTACAAGCAGAAAATGACCTCTAGCCTTTGATTTCTTATAAGAATTCATATGAACCATAGCAAAAGCTAGGCAAGTGCTTCTAACAGTCAAGAAGCTCTTGTTAGGGATGGTATTCGGATCTTGAGTGAGCATTAGAGACAATGCTCATCTTCCATAAAACTTTTATGAGTGGTCACAAATTACTGACAACAATTTTTTCCTAAACTGAGAAAGATCAAATATGGATGTTTACCTTCTGCTGGAGGAGACCAAGCAAGTATCTCTTCTACCAGAAAACCACAACAGTAAAATAGGAACTGATTCCAACGACAATCTCCTCTGGAGTTCAAAAGGCTAGTTGTCTAACTTCCCACCTGGTTTTGAAAGATTTCTCTATCGAGTAGGAGTAGTAATTTTAAAGAATGGAAAATATTTAAGTGTCTTAAAGTAGTTGAGCTTTGGACATTGCCATAGGCTAGGAAGACAGAAATGTACCCATTTATGTATGCATTTCAATGAGTTTTGAAAAATATATACATTCACACAACAGCCAACACTTGGTATTTTCAATTTTTTAAAAAATTTAGCCATTTTAATGGATGTGTGATGATATCTGATTGTGACTTTAATTTGTATTTCCATGATGACTAATGATATTGAGCAACTTTTCAATTGTTCAAATGTTTCAAATGGCTCTCTGGCCATTGTCTCTCTTCTTTAGTGAAATGTCAGTTAAAATATTTTTTGCCCATTTTATTATTGAATCTATGCCTTGTATCAGTTATATGCATTATAAATATTTTTGTCAATTCTTTGACTTCACATTTTTTAACTAAATCTTTTGAAGAGTTGACATTTTAAATTTTGATGAAGTCCAGTTTATACATGTTTAATTGTTTATACTTTTGGTGTTCTGAGAAATTGTTGCATAACCCAAAGTCACAAAGATATTCCCTTCTATTTTCATATGTATGTTTTATAGTTGTTGCTTTTATAATTAAGTCTATGATTAACTTTAAAATAATTTTTGCATAATATTTGAGACAAGGGTTAAGGTTTATTTATTTATTCATTTATTTATTTTTGAGGTACTGGGGCTGGAGATTGAACCCCAGACCCTGTATGTGGGAAGTTGGCGCTCAACCACTGAGCTACACCGGATCCCCTAAGGTTTAATTTTTTCCATATGAATACTCTCTTATTGAAAAGACACTGTTTCCCCATTAATTTACATAGACATTTTTGTAAAAAATCAATTACGTATCTGTGAGTCTATTTTTGGACTCCCAAAGTTCCATTGATTGATATGTTTATTCTTATATACAAATACCACATTTGATTACAGTAGCTAAAAGAAAGGTCTCTAAGATTTCTTTTTCCTTTTTCAGAATAGTTCTAGCTATTTTAGGTCCTTTGATTTTCTCACAACTTTTAGGATCAAGTTGTCAATTTCTACAGCAAAAATCCTGACAGGATTTTGACTGAGATTCCATTGATTCTTTAGTTCAATTTGGGAAGAATTGACATCTTAATAATATTGGATTTTCTTGATCATAAACATGGTGTATCTCTCTATTCATTTAAGTCTTCTTGAATTGCTGTCTGCATTGTATTGTAGTTTTCAGTTTACAGGTCTTAAGTAAATTATATTTATCCCTAATTATTTCATATTTTGGTGTCATTTTAATTGATAATGGCTTTTAAAATTTAAATTTCCAGTTGTTTGTTGCTAGTTTATAGAAATACAAGTTTTATATATTAATATTATACTTATACTAAACTCACATATTACTGAAGTTTTTGTGTTTT
>JAQZBX010058218.1:0-17787 GCA_029593785.1 Cabassous unicinctus
TTTGTGGTCAGCTTCATGTCTTACTTTTTTGGTTTTACAGTTTGTCAGATAAATTTTTCCAGCATTTCTGTATATTTGAAGCAGGAAAAAGGATTTCCTACATCTCCTCAGTCTGCCATATGGACCAGAGACGCTTCCAACTTAATTTCCCTTCACCTACCCTAGTAGTCACTGTAAGCATATGATCTCTTCCCGGGCAGGTTTGTGTGGACCTGCACAGTGCCAGTCACATTTCTGCATTTATTTTTCCCATCCAGGTTTTGGAGTGTCCCAGACTAAAGCCATCATGACTCTGGTCTCTGGGATTCCCATGGGCCCACCCCGGCTTCCGCTGCAGAAGGCCTCCAGGGAGTTCACTGATAATGCTGAAGCTAAACTGAAGAGCCTGGATTTTCTTTCCTTCAATAGTTTAAAAGATGGAAACTTGGAATCCTGTAGCTAGGGCCTTTCTTTCAAATCACTATCTCTACACTGAGATATAATCCACAATGAATCGTGCATCTCTCAGGGACTTTTTAGATAGACTTGCACTGAATTCTCTCCTAGCTAATGAAATCCGACATCATTTCATCAAATATTTATTAAGCAACTACTAAGAGCCTAAGCTAAGTTTTATTGTGCAATAGGACAAAAGCTCTTAAAAAACAGTCATGAGTCCTAAGTTATTCAACATTTCACAAAATTTTTCTGGAGACATTCTTGCTTCCATTGATGAAATGGAATCAAGAAGAAAATTGTAATCGGTTAATTTCATCTGCCTTTGGGAGCACACATTATCTTGATTTCTACTTCACAATCCTTTTTTAAAGTTTTCTATCTTTAAAGCATTATAATGTACTTTCATCTTAATAAAATATCCTTTGGAAACTAGGACAACTCTGACCTATTGCTTTTTAGGCAGTACATAAACTTCAATGCTCCAAATTAAAGCGTGACTCAACTGTTCACAACTACTTATACACCAGCACACTTGGCTGTTCGGTCTAATTCTAGAACTTCTGCCTTCAGATTAATGGTGATGTCACCATTTTTACCCAAATCACTGTGTCACGTGAGGACTTGCTTCAGTTCTGTACAACAAAAGGGTCCATTAGGGCCATTTTCTCATAACAAAGAAAGGGTCTTCCCCAAAGATGAATTCAGATCTCTACTTCTTGCTATACAGAGAACTTCTCAAAATTCAAAATTTCAAATAACCAAAGTTTCCCCTTCTTTAATTTTCCCCTTCCCTCATTGAGTAGTGTCTTCCGCACAGACTCCTAAATTATTGGCATCAGAGGTTTCATTTCTGTGGTGAGTCCAGGGGCTACTGCTCTTTCCCTTGTCACTTTTCATGCAGTCGCTTTCTTCAGTGATAGAAGGTTTGGGGAGGACTCAAAGATCTCATTTTACCTTTCTTATTATATCTTTACTCTTTCCTTTCTCTGTAATATATCACTGACTAATCTCCTTTCTAACAAACCCTGGTATATGCTTTCTAGTAGCATAAAGTGTACTTACAGCCAATCACTAGTGATTTTAAACCTATCTATTCTATTAATTACCTAAACTTTTTGTTTTTGTTCTTGTTCTTTTTCTGAATAATTGCTCTGCTTACTAGCAGAGAAAAGGTATTTGAAATTTATATCCGTTTTAGTCTTTGTTTTTCATCTCTTCAAATTGAAAACTTTTTCAAAATATGACTTTGAAATTTTCAGTGGTCTCCTATTATCTGTATTAATCATCTCCTTAATTGGTCAGCTATTTTAGGGTTGTCGTTATTATATCCCCCTTACCCCCTCTTTTTGTCCAGGAATGACATGTGCTATTTTCTCATGATTCCCTGTCCTTCAGGAGTAAAGTATCTGAATTAGAAAATGAACCACAGTGGTTTATGTGAGCGTATATTCTAGTATCACTGAACTTTTATTGCTTTGTAGCTGTTAACTTTCTGAAAGTAGAAAAGTGAGATTCTTGTTAGTCTTGGTTCTGAGGATGTGATACCCTTACTTAATAGTACTAAAGCCAAATTAATTTTTCAAAGGCGGTAAATTTCTTAAGGATCCACTTGGCAAAGAACTGTTTTTCTGTATTTGCTCTTGTGAAATCAATGCTTGGAAGACTTTTAAGATGGTTAATGAGATCTTGTGAATACAAAGAGAAATATGATGAATCAAAAAAAAAAAAAAAATCAACAGGCCAGAGTTTGGCTCTGTTTTTTTAAATATCCAGCTCCTTAGATGTGAATAATTATTATATAACAGTAGACTACTAATATCTTTTATCCTTAACATCTTTGCCTTGTAATTCCTTTTATCATGAGTAAAATTTTGGAATATTATTAATTTACTATTGTCCTTGAACCCTATCTCTAAGTTGTTTTTAATCTTAAAACTATTCTAAAGCAATAGCGTATGAAATATTTCATTCAACAAAATACTAAAAGTTGATTTTTAACCTCTGTTTGTTTCAAAGTGGGAATCTGAGGCCAGTCCGATGAGGATGGTTGGGGGATAAAGTGGTTTCAGGGACTAATTTTACTTAGGAACTCCCTTGGGTTTATTCAAAGATGTAGAAAAATGCTGGAGTAGGGGCCTGGTACACATAATCTTCTGAAAGGCCTGTTTTCCACAACTTGAGAGAAATTTCCTCTTTGTGATCATCCAAGGGGCACAGAAAATCCCTGTTCTCAGCCGATGGCTAAAAGAAGTGTGGGACTAAGGGATTTTCCAGGGTAACTCTGCGTCCGAGCCTTTGGTACTCATCAGGGCCAGCCTAGGCTTTTCATGCAGAGAAATGAAGTGGGGCCTACAAAGCCCATCAACTCAAGAAGAGCAAGCAACATATCCAATCCCTTTAACCATTCTCCTTATTACATGCCCACTCGACTCCTAATCTCCTTCAGTGAAACTAAGAAGGAAACTTGGAACCAAAATTATGTGAACAGCAGCACTAAGCCATGCCACGTACAGGAGAGTCATCACTGAGCACTATGGGTTTCTGTGGCTGAGAAATGGCCACCTGGGTGGCTGTCTCAGTTAGCCTGAGGTGGGATCACAAATACCACACAGTGGGTTGGCTTAAACAACAGGAATTCATTGCCTCAGGTTTTGAAGCTAAAAGCAATCCAAAATCAAGGCCATTCTTTCTCCCTGAAATGGTAGCATTCTGGTGCTGGCTGCCAGCAATCCATGGTTCCTGGGCTGTTGTCTTTGCCTCTCATCACATGGTGATGTCCTCTCCTTTCTCACTTCTGTGACTTCCAGGTCCTCCTTATTAGGCACCTAGTAATCCAAATTAAGGCCCACCTTTGTTCAGTTGGGTCACACCTTAACTAAAAACAGCATCTTTGAAAAGTTCTATTTACAGTGGGTTTATACCCTCAGGAATGCAGATTAAGAACTTGTCTGTATTGGGGTACATAATTCAGTCTATCACAGTGGACAAAATACCCAGATCTTGGTTTCTTTCTCAACCACTTTGGAATTCAGGAAATCATTTGATATATAGGATACTCTAACATTTTAAGTTAACCAAAATAAAAATTTTGCCGAATTTTCTTAAATGTTAATTGCACAACTAGTAAAGTTAATGGAATGGATTCCACAAAATGCATAGACAACCTGTATCCAGTAGAACTTGTTATTTGTATCTCTGTGTATCTACACCATACAAGTTCTATGCTAGACAGACCACCCAAGGAGACTGGACATCAAGTATTTACTTCTGATATATTTTCCATACAGCAGCTAGAATGCCCTTCATACATGCCAGGGTCCCAGGGCCAGATGTTGGGTGAGGCCCTACAAGCACAGAAGTTTTTACAAATGCCAACCTTTGGTGTGAGGACAAGCCTCCTCTTGTCTGTCAGCTGGCATACATATACATAAGTTATCTTTGAGGTCCTGTAGGGGGATTCCCATTAGTGGGCAAGCATATGAGTATCTTGGGGTGGTCTACAGCCCAAGTCCAGGTTTCTCCATTTAATATTATTCTGGGGGGGCAGATGTGGCTCAAATGGTTGGGCGTCCATCTGCCATATGGAGGGACCTGGGTTCGATCCCCGGGACCTCCCGGTAAAATAAAAAATATATATATATAGAAGGCGCATGGGCTGCCAGGCTCTGTGTGCCGGTAAGCCGCCAGGCCCCGGGAGCCAGGCAGCAAGATGATGACGTAAAAGGAGAGAGACAAGACGAAATGCTCCGAAAGCTCCAAAAACCAGGAGCCAAGGTGGCACAGATGGCAGAACACCTCTCTCCTACATCGGAGGTCTCCAGGATCGAATCCTGGTGAAGACTGGAGGAGGAGGATGAGAAGAGATGAAACAGACACAGAGAATTGCCCAGCGAATGGACACAAAACAGCAAATGGGAGAGCGGGGATTTAAAATGGATAACATAAATAAATCTTTAAAAAATAATAATAATATTATTATTATTATTCTGCCTCAGGCAGAAGGAGGTAATGCTACATATACTGCATTTCTGGGAATCCTTGCACTGGGACTTGAGTGAGCCCGCACATCTAAAGCTTCTGTTACTGGAACAGGTAAATAATATTCAAAAGCCTATGTGGTCTTCAGGTTGTAATTGCTATCTGGACTCCCTTAAACAGTGACCCACTTAATGTTGTTCTTTTCCTAAGGTAATAGTCTCAGCCAGCTTTGATTTCCAACTTACACAGCCCCCCAGAACCAGTCTACTGAGTATCCTCCACTTTTTGCTCTTTCACTTGTCTATATAGAACACTATCTATTTATAGGTCTTCCATTAAAATTACTCAATATGGCCAGAGTAAAGTAATGGAGGATAGGGATGCAGGAATACACACATCAACAAAGTAATCGGGAGGGCTCCTCTGAGTCTATGGGAGTTAATCTGAAATTAGAACATTGGGAAGAGACCAGTCATGTGAAGTGTGGTGAAGGGTACATTCCATGCAATAAGAACCACAGACCTGACAACTCTGAGCTACCGAAGAGCTTGGGGTATGGTTAATGGAGCCAAAATTCAAACACCAAGGAAAGAGTAGGAAGTAATGAGTTTTAAGGGGTCGGAAAAAAGCCAGATCCTGTAAGGCCTTGTATGTCATAAGAGTGGCTTGGATTTTATTTAAAGCCCAGTAAGAAATCATTGAAGGTTTTAAGTCAGGAAACATATGTTTTCAGAAGCTCTCTTTGGTTTGCTGTGTTGTGAATACATTGAAACAGATCTAGAGTGGAAGCAGGAAGACAAATGAGGAACTATTTTCCCTGTCCAGGCTAGAGATGATAGTTCCTTGGGGATAAAAGGGATTGGATAAATTCAAGATAGTATAGAAAAGAAAACCATATAGGAGGTAGAATTGATAATACTTAATGATGGGATTAATATAGGGAGTACAAATCAATAAAGAGCCCTATTTTTCTAACATAAGCAATGGTGGGTTTACTGAGGTGGAAAAGGGTAGGAGAGGAATAGGGATGGACAGAAAAATTAGATGTTCCCTTTTAGATAGTGTTTAGTGTGCTAAAGGCTGCCAATGCAAAAATGCCAGAAATGTGTTGGCTTTTATAACAGGGATTTATTAGAGTAAAAGCTTACAGTTCTGAGGCTGTGAAAATGTCCAAATAAAGGCATCATCAGAGATGCTTTCTCACCAAAGGTTGGCTGCTAGTATGATCCTGGATTCCTGGTATGTAACAAAGCAAAATGGCGGCTTCTCACTTCAGGCCTGCTCTGCTGATTCTAGCCTCTGGCATCTCTCTCTCGGCCTCAGGATTTCTCTGTCTTCCTGCAGTCCTCTCTCTCATATGGCAGGGTCAAAAAGATGGCTTTCTCTTTGTGTTTCTGCCTTCAATTCCCAGCTTATATCAGACCCACCAAGAGGGTGAAGACCTAACCTGGGTCACACCTCACTGATGTAGTCCAATCAAAGGCCCTAAAGTAATCTAATCAAAGTCCCTTAACTGAATCCAATGCAATCAAAGGGCCCCACACTCACAGGAATGAATTAGTTCAAATATCATGATCTTTTCTGGGATTCACAAATCTTCAAACTATTATAGACATGTTAACTGAGACATCCTAGTGGGGATGTCAAACAGGCAGTTGGATATGTGAGTATAGAGCTGAGAGGAGAAATTGGGTATAAGTATAAGCTTGTGTGTCTTTAACAAACACGTGATATTTAAAACCAAGGGAATGGATATGATCAACTTAGTATTTATGACAATATTTTATAATTACTTACTTTTCCACTAGACTGAAAACCTTCTGAGGGCAGGAACCAATCTTACTTGTCTGAGTCCTCATACTGAGCCCATAGGATCTTAGAGGTTTGTGAAATAAATGAATGAATGAATGAATGAATGAGGCCTACACAGTTTCCTACAAGAGACTAGCAGTGTAATAGACTAAATTTCATAAAAAGATTATTTTGTATGGAATCATTTGTCTGGACTTACCAAAGAGAATCAACATTGGAATTGCACTTCTATAATATATTTTTCCTGCCCAGGTTACATCCGTCTCCCCCTTCTTTCTGACTAACAGAACCTCCATTTTGTTCAAGTACCCACACCTCGGGAAAAGTGACTCTATGTCCTGCTTAGAGGTAAATCCCAATTTATTTAAGCCAAATCCCATTCCCTTTCAGTGATAGGTTTATAGATGGGCATGTGATATAATTCTGGCCAGTTAGATGTTAGGGAAGTCTTCTGAGGAGTGAGAGATGGACCTCTTCTTCCTTGGGCCACTATTTTTTTTGGGGGAGGCCTCTATTAAAGGTAGATGGCTGCAGTCCTTTTGCAGTTATGAGGAAGCCAGCCTCAGGACAAGCCAACACCCTGAGAAAAGGCAGAGAAAGGCAGAAGGAGTCTGTGGACCTTCATGCAACTGAACTGCTGAATTAACCAACACTGGAGCCACCTGTATTAGTCAGCCAAAGGGGCGCTAATGCAATATACCAGAGATTGGTTGGTCTTTATAAAGGGCATTTATTTGGGGTAGAAGTCCACAGTTACCAGGCCATAAAGCATAAGTTTCTTCCTTCACCAAAATCCATTGCCACGTGTTGGAGCAAGACAGCTGCTGACGTTTGCCAGGGTTCAGGCTTCTTGGGTTCCTCTCTTCCCGGGGCTGCATTTCTTTCCAGGCTCAGCACCTCTGGTTCCTCCACAAGGTTAGCTGTAGACTATGAGGCTCTCTTCTAGGCTTTGCTTCTCTCCTCAAGGCCAGCTGTAAACTCTCAGCAAACGGCTTGTCTCTATCCCGGGGCCTTCTCTCCAACATCAAAACTCCAACATCAAACTGCTACTCAAAACTGCTGCAAATCTGTTCTTTGTGATGCCTTTTATATTTTCTTCCCCCACCCACCAAGGGGTGGGGTTCAACACCCTTCTGACGTGGCCCAGTCAACACCCTAATCATAACTTAATCATGCCCAGATCAACAGATCAGTTTACAAGCATGATCCAATTATATTTTTGTAATTCATAATTATATCAAATTGCCCAACAGCTACACCACCCTACCTAAAAACTGTGTTATTATGTGATGATATGTTTTCCTGACTGTTTTAACCTTTTCTAGTTGGACTTTTAATTACCTGCAGTCAAAAGCATACTAAACAGTTTGCTCATCTGCCTGGTCACTATTCCCAGCTCTCTATCCTGCACCTCTTTTCAGACCCAGCATCCCTGACTGCTTACAGATTCCTAAAATAGATCATTCCTGTTGCCACTACCACACTTGACTTCATCTAGTCCTAAATAAACAGTGGTTTTGCTTTATGAGTTTGATGCTTTGTTGTTTATTGCTTAAAGATTCATGACCACTAAATTTTCATTCTAGATTTAACCCTTTATCATTATAAAGTGTCCTTTCCTTCTCTTTAATGATTTTGTAGTTGAAGTCAACATTGTCTGATACTATTATTGTCACCCTTGATTCATGTTTGTTTGAATTTACCTAGAATGTCTTTATTCATCCATTTTTTTCCTTTAAGATCAGCATTTATTATGTAGCCAAGGAAATAGGACTTAATGAATATGAAATGAATACCAGAGTAGAGGTAACCTGTGCTTAGTAGTCCCCAGGCAATTCCCCTAGGTATGTAGCTTTTGTTAACAGTCTCTGCACAGATTGGGTCTGGCTGGAGTTGGGGCAAAACGCAGAATTTCTTCTACATGCCTTAACACTCAGGGCCTACATCACCATTTAAGAAGAATTTGCATGCGGGGCTGGTGGGCAGGGGCCTGGCAGGTGCTCCTCAGCTGTACTGGGGTGAAGCCAGGAGCCCGTGGGCTGCCTCAGCCTCCAGCAACCCTGCCATGGTATGTGCAACCATGGGGACGCATCTCCCCACGTCTGGCTTGGACATATTAGGGGATCTGAGGAAGATGAACAAGCACCAGCTCAATTACCAGGTTTTATTTTTTTATTCTTTAAGATTTATTTATTTATTTATTTATCCCCCCCTTGCTGCTTGTGTTTTGCTGTGTCCATTTGCTGTGTGTTTTTTCTGTGCCTGCTTATCTCCCCCTTGCTGTGAGGTGTTGCTGCATCAGCCCACCGCGCCGCGTGGGCCGTCCTGCCCTCACAAGGAGGCCCCGGGAAGCGAACCCGGGGCCTCCCATATAATTACCAGGTTTTAAGCTTCACCATGATCATGTCTTCCACGCTCATGATATGTAAAGGTTTGATCTGACTGGCATTGAGCCCAATCGTGGTGGTGCTGAGTAGCAGGATGGAGCCAGCCTTCCGTCAGGGAGACCGTCTGTTCCTAAGGAATTTCCTGGAAGACCCCATTAGAACTGAAATAGTTGTTTTTAAAGTGGAAGGACCAGACATTCCCATAGTTCAAAGAGGAATCAAAGTTCATGAAAAAGATAATGGAGACATCAAATTTCTTACTAAAGGGGGCACATGGGAATCCCTACAATTTTTGTGTAACATTTATGTAATCTAAGCATCCTTTTAAAAGATAAAAAAAAAAAAATTATTAAAATTAAAAAAAAAAAAGTCTTACTAAGGGAGATAATAATGAAGTTGATGATAGAGGCTTGTACAAAGAAGGGCAGAACTGGCTTGAAAAGAAGGATGGGTGGGAAGAGCAAGAGGGTATGTTGGTATGGTAACCATAATAATGAATGACTATCCAAAATTCATTTATGCTCTTTTGGCTGTAATTGGTGGATAGGTGCTAATAAAATGTGAATCCTAAAATGAGAAGCAGTTCATGGGACCAGATTGAAATGACTTCTGTTGAAAAGGGAGAAAAATTAATATATTGGAAATGTTCCGCTTTCTGTATAAAGGAAAGTGTGAAGAATTTTTTTGTCTTGTCCAAATAAATGATTCATCAGTTTAAAGAAAAAGGATTTGCACTAAAAATCTAGTGTTTTTTTGTTTGTTTGTTTTTTGTTTTTTTGTTTTGTTTTGTTTTTGTTTTAGGAGATACCAGGAATTGAATCTGGGACCTCGTACATGTGAAGCAGGCACTTAGCCACTGAGCTACACCCGCTCCAAAAATCTAGTGATTTTTAAGGGAATGTTTAAAAATTACCAGATTCTCCTAGTTCCTGAATCAAATTAACATCAAGGATACATCTTCATCCATGGATATTATATGCCTAGATATTCTTGAACAAGCTCGCTCCCACCTTTTAAAGTGTTTTGTTTTGTTTTTGTTTGTTTGTTTTTAGGAGGTACCAGGGATCAAACCCAGGACCTCGTAAGTGGGAAGAAGTGCTCAACCACTTGAGCTGCATCTGCTCCCGTAAAGTATTTTTAATTAAATATTTAACATGCATTAAAAATCACATGCATATCAATTCTAAGGGACAATAGGGAGATATAAAGAGGTATGGGATTTTTCCTTTTGGAGTAATGAAAACTTTCTAAAATAGAGGTGATAACAGCACAACTCTGTGATAAAAATGAGAGCCACTGAGTGTACACTTTGAATATATTGTGAAAGGAATGGGACTGTATAACAGTGACTCCTGTGATGGAAGATGGACTGTAGTTAACAGAACAAATATGAGAAAGTTCTCTCGTGAACTATAATGAAATATAAAATACTAATAGAGGGTGTTAATAATCAGGTGGGTTGGAGGGAAATACACCAAATGTAAGATAGGGAGTAAGTTTGTAGCACTATTTTGGCGATGCTCTTTCATACTTTGTAACAAATGTTTCACAACAATGCAAGGTGTTGGTGGTGGGGTGATATATGGGAGCACTTTATGATGATATCCATGTTTATTTTGTAAGTTCACAACTTTCATTATGCACTTATTGTGTATGTATGTGCATGTATGAATGATATACTTCAATATATTTTTAAATGAAAAAAATCACATGCATAAGTTATCAAGACTAACAATAAAATGTCCACCCGTGTAAACACCATATGGTCTAAGAAATAGAACTTTCCAATACCTTTGAAGTCGCCTTCCCTCATTCCATCAGTCCCCCTTACCCTCAGAAGTAAGCGCTATCATTAGATCATTTTCTTGCTTTCTTTAAAACTCTGTATAAGCACATATATTGTATAGCTTTGCATATTTTTGAAGTTTACATAAATGGAATCATGCATGCTTTTCTTACTCAATTTTATGTTTCTGTGATTCATCCATGTCATGCATGTAGCCATAGCTCATTCATTTTATTGCTGTGTGGTATTGCGTAGTGTGATTGTTCCATAACTTAATTATCTTGTCTCCTGTTGATGGATATTTGGATATTCCTATTTTCTGCTATTACAAACAATGATGCTATAAACATACACATATCCTGTTTATATTTCACAGTATAAGAGGTTCTCTATAGTGATGCCTAAGAATAGAATTGCTACTTATAGTAATTGCAAATCTTCAATTATTTTAGATAATGATAACTTATTTTCCAAAGTGATTCTTAATTTATATTGTCACTAACGATACATGTATACTTGTTTGTCTATTTCATTATAGAAACTTAGGATTGCCCAGCTTTTTAAGATGTTTGCCATTCTGGTGGGTATAAACGGTATCTCATTGAGATTTTAGTGATCTTTTGCCTAAATATTAACAAGATTGAACAACTTTTTTTAATTTATTAATCACTTGTATTTTCTCCTTTGAGAAATACATGTTCATGTCTTTAGCCCATTTTTCTGAGTTGCTTATTTCCTTCTTATTGATTTGTAGGAGTTATTTTACTATTTTTGGACACTGATCCTTTGTTAGTAATGTGTGTGTCAAATATCTTCTATCATTGAGGCTTCTCCTTTCACTCTTTTTGTGCTGTCATTTGATGAACCAACATTCTTAATTTTAATATATTCAAATATATCCTTTAGTTTCAAATATATTCCTTTAGTTTATACTGGTGGAGCCATAGTTAAGAAACTCTTCCCTATCCTGAGATAATATAGATATTTTTCCATGTTTTCTTTTAAAGATTTTAAAGTTTTGCCTTTCATTTTCAAATCTTTAATCCACGAGATTTTATTTATGTGTATGGTTTCATTTCCATTTTCTAATTTTTTCCCACCTAGGTAACCAGGGGTCCCTATTTTCATCTGTGCCTGATCTGCTATATCTCCTATTTACTTTTTTGTTTCAATTACCATATTTATATTTTCTACAATTTTTTCAAATATTTTTAATTATTTTATAATTTGTTTTTCCTTTCTTATACCTTTAAAACCATCTTTTATTTCTTAAAAAAAAAAACCATACCTCACATAACAGCTGTTCAGTTAATGATTTTTCACTGTAACAACTCTTAAAAAGTTATACCACATTTTGTTTTGTTTTTTTATAATGACATTTTCACTCCAAAGCACATGAAATAAATATACTCCAGGAAGTAATATTTCACCATTAAGGTTTCCGGCAAAGACACATTCACCAACTTACTTGACATAATTGTTTCTAGTCAAGAATATCTTACAGATCAAATTTGAATGCCTATGTATATACATGCAGTCAAGTGAAAACCAAGAACAAAGAGGCAGCACTTTAACATCTCATACAACTCTTCAGTCTGTTGAGTATGCATGGTTTTTTTCATATTTGAAAGCACACTCATGTTTTGCTTGTTTTATCCTAAAAGTATTTTTCTGTGCTATAATTTTATTTTTAAGTGTACTTTGAGTATAAGATAATTATAAGCCCTCAAAGGTTGAAAAATTGGTAAAGGAAATGGTACAGAAGGAAGAAAAGAATGTTTACCATAGTCTTCATTATCTTACAGTTTATGTACAAACTGTATTTGTTACAAAAATGTTTATTATTTAATAGATTCATTTTGTGAAAAAACATATCTTTTTCTATCTGTGAAACTTTTTAGGTATTCTGAATTTGGATAGTAAGTATCGTGATTTTTCCCATTAAAATTAATTGAGGGGAGTGGATGTAGCTCAGTGTTTGAGTGCCTGCTTCCCATGTACAAGGTCCCAGGTTCAATCCCTGGTACCTCCTAAAATTTAAAAAATAAATAAGTAAATAAATGAAATATTTTTTAGTTACTGACTTTTCATGTAACAATAAGGTTTTCAGGAATGTATTAAATATATCAATGAGGCTAGGTACACTTATATTCTTTATCAGATTACTCTAATATCTGAAAACTTTATAGGTATGATTCTGCTGCCTGATTTTACTGTTGGCTCTCACTCATGGTACTGTTGAGATGCACCTATTTTGTGATTTTTAAAATTTGAGCTTGTGTTCAATGGAACTTTATCTGTAGAAATTTTTCCAAAGAGGATATTGCATTAAATCTTTGAGGTAATTTATCCCTGCTGATCAGTAACCATATTTAAATCATTGGCTTGAGGTTTTTTTCCTACATCACTGGAAGTGAGCTTTTAACCCCTCCACCCAGCATCTAGTTTGTGACAGGCAAGTTTCTTTGTTGTCCTCTTCTTCTGGATTTTTGTCGTTATTGTTAATTTATTTGTTGTTGTCATACACTCTTCACTGAAGGTATAAGGCATTCTGGGTTTATGTATAGGTCTTCTCTTAGCTTCTGCACTCTGTCGGGTCTCTGGGCTTTGTCTGCTTTCTCTTGATCACCATGTATCTTTCGTTAAAACGAAACTCATTTATCCATGCTCAGCAGACCCTTTTAGGGTAGGTGCTTGCTTCAGAGTTCCCTTGTCTCTTTGGATCATTCATTCACTTCATTTTTTACCTCTAAGGCATTTTCCTACTTTCTTGGCGGTATAGCAATGCATTTTATTTTTATTATTCAACAGTTTTCATTATTTTTCAGTGATAAATTTATTTAGGACACTCTATTTTTTCACCCAAAATTTTTGACTGGTTTGTCTTAGATGCCTCTTTTAAATACAGCAAATTTGCATTTTGCTATGCATTCCAATCTGAGAGCCATTTTCTCTTAATATGTCCCATTTATCTTTTTTTTTTTTAAATTTTTATTTTTTGTCCCATTTATCTTTATTGAAAGTATTTCTAAAGTAGTTTATACAGGAAAAAAATATTTTGTTCATGAAAATGCAGTATATTCTATACTGGATCCAATAAGAAATTACAAATTCTGGATATGTGATACTATTTACTTAATACAGAAAAAAGGTTAAATCCCCAAACCTTATAGAAATACATTAGTGTAAGTCAGGGGTTCTTAACCTTTTTTGTTCCACGGACACCTTTGCCAGTCTAGTGAAAACCACATACACCTTACTAAGACCACACTATACTGTGTATTATTTAATAAATATATCACATCCACACCAACACGTCCCCACAAGAATAGTGTTTTTTTGAATTTAAATTCAAACTCATGGACCGCTTGTTAAGAACCCTTGGTGTAAGTGAAAGCTGGTATGAAACAGGTAATAAAATGTTCAAATGTACAAATACATGGTTAAATAACCCCACACCTTAATATGAGAACCATAAAAGCAAATGTGAGCACAATATTTCAATGACTACATAAGAAGCAGACCAAACTGTAAGATAAGGTTAAACTAATTCTTATAGAATAAAGGCAGAAAAAGCAAACAAAACTATAAAAATGGAACAAAGCAAGCTGCAAAATCAATGAACTTGAATGAATTTCTCTACAGGTAGGCTTAGAATTTGTAGATAAACAAATGGTTTAAAAAAAAAACTGGCACAATGGATACAGAAAAAATAGTACATAGGGATCACTTCTGATGTCCTGCTTGTTTGTAATAAAAGCAAATATTTGCTGATACTTATGCACAGCAAGCAATAAAAAAGGTAGGAATTTTAACTGGCATTTCAATGAATACCATAGCTATATATCGAGGAAGAAAATAATGTTAAAGGTATCAGATATGTTTAATTTTTTGTCTCCAAAATCTAGGCAGTGATGTGTGTTGGAATTCAGATTATATACTTCCTCTCTGGCATTCATTGCATTAAAAATGAGTCATCAGTCCATCAAACTATAAACGATTTTCAATACCATTATTAATTCCACTTTTTAAAAATGATTTACCTAATTTCTTTTGTTCTAAAGTATTGTACTTGTATTGTGTCCCGTGCCTTTCAAGCCCTTTTTTCTCCAACTCCATATTGTTTGCTCAGTTCATGGGATCCCTGAATTCTACCCAAAAGCATAGGTACTGGATTCTTTATTTGGATATTTGGCATTAAGTTGGAACCTAATGTTATATTAAAGTCTCCCTGTAATTTTTTATCCTTTTTTAAAAATCTTTTTAAAATTTATTTTTATTAGAGCAGTTGTAGGTTTACAGAAACATCACGGAGGAAGTACAGAGTTCCCATATGGGCCCCTCACACACGTAGTTTTTCCGATGCTAAACATTTTGCATTAGTGTATTACTTTGTTACAACTCATGAATCAATATTATTATTATTTTGCTATTAACTTTAGTGCACTGGTTTACATCATGTGATATAGTTCTATGAGTTTGTGTGTAAGTGTGCATGCAACCTAAAATTTCCCCTTTTCCCCTTTTTGAATATACAATTCAGTAGCATTAATTACATATGCAAAGTTGTACCTCCATCCCTATAGTCCATTGCCAAAAGTTTTCTATCACTCCAAACAGAAACTCCATACAAATTGAGCATTAACTTCCCATTCCCCTGCTTCACTTGGTCCCTGGTAACCTGTGGTCTAGTTTCCGATTTCATGAATATGCTTATTCTGCTTATTTAATATAAGTAAGGTCATATAGTATTTGTCCCTTTGTGTCTGACTTATTTTACTCAACATGAGGTCTTCAAGGTTCATCCATGTTATAGCATGCATCAAAACTTCATTCCTTTTGATGGCCAAATAATATTCCATTCTATGCATATACCCACATTTAGTTTATCCAACCATCTGATAGATACTTAGGTCACTTCTGGCAACTGTGAGTAATGCCATTATGAACATTGGTATGCAAATATCTGTTCGAGTCCCTCCTTTCAACTTTTTGGAGTATATACCCAGAAGTGGGATTGCCAGAGCATATGTTAATTCTATACATAACTTTCTGAGGAATTGCCATACTGTTTTCCACAGTGGCTGCATCGTTTTTACATTCCTGTCAACAATATATGAGTGTTCCTATTTTTCTACATCCATTCTGGCACCTGTTATTATCTGTTTTTTGTTTGTTTGTTTTTGTTTTTTTCCGTTGGTTTGTTTTTTAATTGGTAGTCATTCTAGTGGGTGTAGATGGTATTTCATTGTGGTTTTGATTTGCATTTCCCTGATGACTAATGACTTTGGGCATCTTTTCATGTGTTTATTGGCCATTTGTATATCTTCTTTAGAGAAATGTCTATTCAATTCTTTTTCCCATTTTTTAATTAGGTCATATTCCTATTTGCTGCTGATTGTAGAAGTTCTTTATAAATTCTGGATATTAAACCTTTATTGGGGGAAGCGGGTGTGGCTCAATGAATAGAGTTCCCGTTTACCATATGGGAGGCCCCGGGTTCGCTTCCCGGGGCCTCCTTGTGAGGGCGGGCCGGCCCGCGCGGCCCGGTGGGCTGATGCAGCAAGACCTCACAACAGGAAGCAGGTGTGGCTCAATGGATAGAGCCCCGTTTACCATGTATGAGGCCCCGGGTTCGCTTCCCGCGGCCTTCTTGTGAGGGCAGGCCAGCCCGTGCGGCGCGGTGGGCTGATGCAGTGGGACCTCACAGCAAGGGGGAGATAAGCAGACATGGAGAAGACACACAGTGAATGGACACAGCAAGCACAAGCAGCAAGGGGGGGAATAAATAAATAAATAAATAAATAAATAAAAACACCTTTATTGGATATGTGATTTCCAAATATTTTCTCCCATTCTGTAAGTTGTCCTTTTATTTTGAGTAAGTCCTTTGATGCACAAAAGTGGTTTTTTTTTTTTTTAATTTTGATGTAGTCCCATTTATCTATTTTTTCTTTTATTGCTTGTGCTTTGGGTGTAAAGTTAGGAAACCACTACCTAACACAAGATCCTAAAGATTTTTCTCTGTGTTTTCTCCTAGTAGTTATGTAGCTTTATTCTTATATTTAGATCTTTGATCAATTTTGAGTTGATTTTTGTATATGATGTGAGGTAGGGGTCCACCTTCAATCTTTTACATATGGCTATCCAGTTTTCCCACCACTACTTGTTGAAGAGACTATTTATTCCCCACTGTATTAGTCAGGGTTCTCTAGGGAAACAGAATCAACAGGAGATACCTTTCAATAATATGAGATTTTATAAGAGTCTCTCATGTGACCATGGGGATGCACAAGTCCAGGTTCCACAGGCAGGCTGCAAGCCAGGGTCTCCAATGAAAGTCCAATGAAGGTCGTTGATGAGTTTCTGGGAGACGTTGGCTGTCCAAAGACAAGCTGGGAAATTCTCTCTGAATGTTGAAATCACTTCCCCTTTTAAGGCTTTCAACTGATTGGATAAAAGTGTCACCCATTGCTGATGGCAATCTCCCTGATTGATGCAGATGTAATCAGCCATCTATGCAGTAAATTCACTGGTGACCAAAGTCCATAAATGTTCTTGTATTACAATTTGCCCAGTGCTTGCTTGACCAAACACCTGGACACAATTACCGGGCCAAGTTGACACATTAGACTAACCATCACACCCACTGAGTGGACTTGGCACCTTTGTCAAAGATCAGTTCTGCAAAGGTATGAGGGTTTATTTCTGAACTTTCAATTCTATTCCATTGGTGTATCTTATCTGTCCTTGTGCCAGTAGCATGCTGTTTTGATTACTGTAAGTTTGTAATAAGTTTTAAAATGAGAAAGTGTGAGTCCTCCAACTTTGTTCTTTTTCAAGATGGTTTGGGAAATTTGGGGCCTCTTACCCTTCTATATGAATTTAATGATTAGTTTTTCCATTTCTGCAAAGAAGTCTGTTGGAATTTTGATTGGAATTATGTTAAATTTGTACATCACTTTGGGTAGAATTGATCTCTTAACAATATTTAGTCTTCCAATCCATGAACACAGAAGGTTCTTCCATTTTTTTAGGTCTTCTTTAACTTCTTCAGCAATGTTTTGAAGTTTTCCATGAAAAAGTCCTTTATATCCTTGGTTAAATTTATTCCTAGATATTTGATTATTTTAGTTGCTATTGTAAATGGAATTGTTTTCTTGATTTTCTCTTTAGATTGTTCATTACTAGTGTATAGAAACACCACTGATTTTTGTATGTTGATCTTTTATCCCCACCACTTTTTCTGAATTCATTTATTAGCTCTAGTAGCTTTGCTGTGGATATTTCCAGGATTCTCTATGTATAGGATCATGTCACCTGCAAATAGGGACAGTTTCACCTCTTCCCTTCTAATTTATTAGCTTTTTTTTTTTTTTTTTTTTT
>JAQZBX010058219.1:0-17789 GCA_029593785.1 Cabassous unicinctus
TTTTCTTTAGCAAAAAATTATAAACCATTTGTGAGTATTTGCACATTTCCATTTTCATTGTTTTATATAGTGCTGTTAACTGCTGATACATTTAATATATATGATCTGTGGGTTCTTGTTAATATTTTATAAGGATTTTATGGCTTTATGGTTAATATTAATTTGAAGTATTGCTTTAAGATTGCAAAAGTATTTTAAAATAGTTATCTTCCTATATGTTTAATTTGGTATTAATCATGTTAACCGAGCTTTATGTTGGTTAGAACACAGTAACTATGCACATAAACTATGTAATAGGTCTAAGAATGAATATCTTGTTTAATATTATGACGCTTTTAGCTACCAACATTCACTCGAGTAGAGTTGTTTTAAATTTGAATAATCCAGTAGGCAAAGGCTGTTCTTTCAGTTGTCTGAGGAAATGGATTTCATTTTCTCTGTTTTTAAGAAATTCTGGGGTTTCTTTTTCATGTTATCTGAGCACTTAAGCAAAATTAATGCTTTGATGTGAGGAAGACTGTTCTGTCAGAAAAAGATTTCAAGTCAAGTTCGTTGATTTTTTTTTTTTAAATCATAGAATTTCAGCTTTATTACATGTCTCTGATAAAATATTATGACTTACTTAAGCAGAAATTCAACATCTTCACACATTAGACCCATAGGGCACTGATATAAGATTATTGATTCAATTATAATATTCAGCTCACACCAATACCAGCTTGAGGCAATTCATTGGAATTATGTTTGAGAAAGATTGAGGGTATTGACAACTCTCCAGGTCTTTCAGGTATCTGATAATAGAACAGATTTAGACTATCACCTGTAAGGATGCATTTTATTTTAAGATAAATTTGGTATCACCTTTTCTTAAAAGCCCATATATTAAAATAATAATAAAAAAATCATGTCCTGTTTTGAAAAACAAAAGTTGAAAATCTTGTTCATTATGTTACATACCATTCATATGGAAAATATTTTCATAAGAGAAACATATTGGTTCCAGGTGAAATATTTATAGTTCCTCTTAGAAGAGTCAAATGTTCATGATGTTTACTTTGTTTTCCTAATCTTCAAAGTTAAGTTTAAAAAATAATTTTAAAAACTGAGCTATATCTCTGGGACATCTCTTTCTCCCTTCAAAGTAGGTTCTTAACAACTCATATTTTTATATTAAGCCAGGCTTGTTATACATGTATTTTTTCATAGGCCTCTTGAAAATCTTTTTGAAAGGAGAATAAATTATAAATATAATTTATAAATTATGAATATGTCTTGGTACTGGGACTAAGTTTCTGTAATAGAGCAGTTTTTCACTTTTTTTCCCCCAGTAACGTCTAAATTTCTGTTAAAAAAAAAAAGTCATCTTGAGTGAGTGTCAGTCCTTGTCCCTAGGGCAGAGGTGAATCTTGTTAAATTTGAGAAAATATTCTTAGTTACATCTAAGTCATAGGTGAACACAACAGCAGGCAATACACATTGACCAGTGGTTAATAAATGGAATTCAGATTTTATCCAAAGAAATCAATCAGCTTTTTAATTTGTGTGACTTAGAAATAGTAAATGTAGTTAGTGTAGATGAACAGGTAATGGTGAGCCGGGCACCCTCACGTTACCCCACAACCACCAGAGGAAGTCAGGGCTAATATTTCACCAAAAGGAACATTTTCAGTTAGTGAATGGCCTATTTTTAGCTAAGGTGTTAATTCACATTTCTTTAAACCTGAAAAGTACCCAAAAACATTGCTTATTTTAATATTAGAGCAAATTGTTTTAAATGCCCAGAAAATTTTAATAACTGATCTGTTGAACCATTTTATACTGGTTATAGGTTAGGAACATGGATAGTAGAAAAACAAATTGAGTTTAAATAACTAACCTTTATGCAGTTTCCTCCAAAGTGTTTTCTCCAGTGTGAGACTCACCGATACCAACTGTTTCTTCTTCAGGGGACTTGAAGTGACCCTTTGGAGGAAAAACACATTTTTTCCTTCTTAGAAAATACAATTTTTTCCCAAGGGCCTCCTTCCTTCCTTCCCTGCGTCACTCTGAAACTTGCATCCAAATAGGTAGCTGAGCCCGAGTAAGGGGCAGTTACCACAGTAACAGCCAGTGTGAATTCACCTCTTGCCTGCCACGCCCATTCACCCCACTTTAAGGGACTCCAGCCGCTCTCCTCTATAGGTCATTTGGGGTGTGCTCCACCATAAGACTGGCTTTTTAATATGCTCTTTGCTGTGATACTGTTAGAGATCTAAATTTGGTATTATTCTGTTCACAAACATTTAATAGCCCTCTTTGCCATTTCTTTACTTT
This sequence comes from Cabassous unicinctus, assembly GCA_029593785.1. Taxonomy (NCBI): domain Eukaryota; kingdom Metazoa; phylum Chordata; class Mammalia; order Cingulata; family Chlamyphoridae; genus Cabassous; species Cabassous unicinctus. Next base: position 2,314 of record JAQZBX010058219.1, read on the forward strand.
TATTGTTTGTTAAAGTTTTAGATTTTAATCACTTAAGAAAAATGAGTTTAGAGTCTTTTGCCCTTCTTGTAGGGGCAAGAATAAGTAGGTAGGAGTCATGGGGCATAGATGCTGAAGATGCTCATTACTAGGAAAGCTAAACAGCCTCTCTGAGTTTCCTTGTGTGTAAAATAGGAATAGCCTCTGTATGTTGTTAGGTTAAATATATAACATGATCTAAAGTGTCTTGTTTGATGCTTGGCATTCAATAACTATTAATTCCTCTTCTTCCTCTGCCAACAAGCTAGTACAAAGTAAAATTATTTGAAGTACCCTGTATTATTTTTGTTGTTGTTGCTGAATGTTGCTGTAGGAGGTTGTGCCTATTTCTATTTCAATCTATTTTCTAGTTTTTAAAAATATTGTAAGAAATCTATACAGTCAGCCTACATATGTTTAATGAGTATTTATGCTGCCCCTATCACTGGTATGTATCATAGGAAACAAACAAGACTCCTGTTGGTAAAGAAAAATGAATTTACAGTCTGCTGAGTGAGAGAGGACCAAGTCACGTGAAACCATTAAGGAGTAAGGCATTAGAAATATAGTGGCTCATATGGGTGTAGTAGAACAAGAAGTGCAAAAGCATGTGCAAGGAAAAATTAAAGATTTAGAGCAGTCCCAAATGAGGACACAGGCTGATGTTTTCCGAAGGGTGCACCAAGTGGACCAATGGCCCGGACCAACTGGTTGGCTCTGGAGCAGTAGTCTGGAGATGGGAAGGGCACTCCGTGCTAGCAGTGTGGGGATAGGGTGATGGAGAAATTTGCCAGACTGGGCAGAATATGCTTTAGAAAATGGGTGGAAATAAAGCCAAAGATGTAAGAGAGAATTAAGAATTAAGTGAGCATTCTAAACCGGGTTAAAGGACGTGCATGTACTATTTCAGGATATTAAACAGAGAGGAAAAAATCACAACAGGGACTTTCTTCTGGCAGTGGGTGAGTGATCACCTGAATTTGGGAGAAGACCAGGCAGGAGACAGCTGCAGTGATCCAGGTGTGAATCGATGAGGCTTAATGCTAGAATGGTACAGGTTCACAGAAAAATGTATATGCCCATGTATACTTTTCTAACTGGATTTTATATTTTCAGGTATCACGAATTCCCTTGGTGATAATAAAAATACTTTTTGTTTAAAAAGATGCTTACGATCTCTCGTTCTGATTTCTCAGCAGGGTTCCAAAGGACAGTTTTGCTGTTTGTTTTCTTTCCTTTATTTAATAAAAGATAAGCAATGGATGACATTGTTCTATAGAAAGATCCCCATTTTTAACATTTAAATCACATGGCACCTAAGATGGGGTAATTTAGATACTAACACCCTTTGGGATACTTCCACTCCAAAGACAAGTATTTTGGTTTAACATAATTTAGTTTGAGAGATGACTTTTATTTTAGTTTTGAAAGATTTGAGATCTAAGGATGAAAAATGTGGGATCATGTGGAAAATAATTTATTTAGTAGTTAAAGTATTCCATTACTCCTATCAAGAATTATGTGGTTACTAAGGGAAATATAAGCAGGCATGTTACTTAGCACAACTCAGTGAATTTATATTAATGGAAGCAAAAGAACTGCCTTCAGTTCCTATGCGGGATAGAGAGGGTTTACTTACATCCTTGAGAGATGCAAAAGGTGTAATTGATTATATTTTGCAATGTGTGCCTATTATTTGCATCCCAAAATGTATCCTATATAATTGTGGTCAGACCACAACATCAGATATTTTCAGAAGTGAAATACTGCTTCTTTTATATGATTCCTTTACTTGGTATTCACCATAGAATTTTTCATCAAAAGGAATGATTAAGGATTTCAAAGGAAATAATCTTCTTCCTTAAAGAATATATTATTTTGACTTGAAAATGTCTAGACCTACATTCAGAAGTATATGGTTTAACTTTTGTTATTTGATAAGAATAAGCTATGAATTGGCATTGCTTTTAAGAAAGCATTAATGTTTTTCACTTTTAAGACATTTCATGGAAGATAGAGATGATTAAGATTCTGAAAAATTTTGTATTCTATTCTTAAAGCATAAATATTTTTATTTAAAATTTATTTTGAGATGCACTTTTCGTTTGTTTTATTGCTGCTTCATATTAGCACAATGTGGACTAGAAATTGCAAATTATTCACCTTTTAATTGCCATAATGTCTTGTAATCCTGGAGTAGAGTGGGCATTCAACATTATTAAATGTTATTCCTTTCTTCCTTTAAGCATTCATTCAAAAATTATATATTGAGAGTACATGCCAAGAGTGAGCAGGGTTTAGGAGCTAACCCTTTCACCATGGTAGGCTTAGATAGATTTGAACTTAGATAGTTCAAATTTCCACATGGAGACCAAAGTCAGGGGGATCTGTTCTACTTTCAGTGACATTGGAACTGGGTCCTGAAGGATGCATAGGAGTTTGTCTGGGGGTAGAGGCAATATCTGTGTACTATCAGGACAAAAAGCGGGAATTCCTGAGGGCGCCATATCTAAAGGACTATGAAAGGAAGCCGAAGGCTTTGGAACAAATCACAACTGGTTTTCTGTAGTCTGAGAATTCCTTTAATAATATAAAAATACAACTTTTATGTTTCCATGTTACTGCATTTGATCCTTTAACCTAAAAAGAGTAGGTTTAGATGTTAGTTGTTTTTGCCTTTGTAGAATAATCAGGCTCATATTTATTTTTGCAGTGAATTTTAGCAACTGCGATGGAAAAAGGAAAGTGCAGTATGAAAGCAGTGAACCAGAAGATTTTAAGGTGGATGAAGATGGCATGGTGTATGCAGTGAGAAACTTTCCACTCTCTTCTGAGCATGCTAAGTTCTTGATATATGCCCAAGACAAGGAGACCCAGGAAAAGTGGCAAGTGGCAGTAAAATTGAACCTCAAGACAGCCTTGACCAAGGATTCAGTGAAGGTAGAATCTCCAAATATGACTTTGGAGCTGATATTTTAAAATCAGGTTTATACAAATTGAACTAAATACATACTTTGCTCTATATCATATTAGTGGATGGTTAATATTTGAAATTTTATCCATTTATTATGTTTGAAATCTTATAAGGTATTTAAACAAAATATGTTTTAAGCACCTGGAAATTGTATTTGAAATGTTTGTACATTGAGATTTATAACTTAATTTAAATTAGAAATGGATGTTTGCTTTGAATTGCTTAGAAGCTTTACAAGCTGTTAAATGTAACTACAAAATAAACAATTCTTTGCAAGATGTCATCAGTCAAATTTATTAGATAGGAAGTACAGATTTACAGTAGTAACAGGAAAGCATTTCTGGCAAGGAGTATTGGTTTTTGTCTTGTCCTTTAATAATCAAATTGGGGTGTATGAATTATTTATACTACTGACATGACTTTTAGGAATGATATACTCCCTCTGGTGGAAGCTGCTTTGAGCCAAGATAAAATAAATATGGTACTTTTCCAACAGAGTACACTTCTATTCAATTCCACAAACATTTATTGAGCACATATTTGGTAGGTCACCATTTTATGAATTTTAAATAAACTACAGTAACTGCTTCTATAAAGATATGACAGCATTATTATTTTAAGAATATTCTAATTCTTTGAATTAATACAAAACAAAGAACAAAATATATACACATTCTGAAGTCCATGAATTTATGAACTATAACTGTTACATTTTGTATATTAATCTCACTGTGAGGGATAGGAATACATACATTTATTTCTGATATTTAATGTATTTGTGATATATACATATCAAATATGAATATATATATACCAGAGGAAAATACATCATTTTTCTTGTACCAGTGTTGGGGTTTCACGAGGTAAATTTTAACTTTGGTAATTTATTAACTGTTGAGGGGAATCATGTCATTTGTGTAATATCAAGTGAGAAACTACTAGCTAATGGAGCGCAAGATGCTTTTGTTTCTGTTGTTGATCTGCTGTGTTCCAGCAAACTAGCTTGGATATTTGCACTGAAGCAGCAAGGGATAATGGCTAAATTGTCTCCAGATATAGGAAGAAACAGGAGAAAATGTTGACATCCAGCAGAGATTAATACCCAGTGTGCAAAGTGGGTCATCTACAGCATCCATCATGGCTGACATAGGTTTAGAATAATTACCGCATTAATTCTGTGGGATTTAATAGGGTCATAAATATTTGAGACATTCCTTACCAGTGTGTATTAAACTTCCCTTGGAATTCAAATTATATTTTAGCACACCAAGATCTAAATTTAATGTACAGTGGCACATTACTTGAACTGTGGTTTAAACTAATGAGAAATATATAAAAGGGTACTATTAAATTTTGGTCAATATTAACTACTATCTAAGATGCTTTATAGAAGCTGAAGTTAGTTTACACTGCTGAGCCACAAAATAAGTTGTTTAGAATTCAGTTTTTCAGTGAACACACTGGAAGCCAAAAATTTTATGGTATTTTCTACCTTTTTAATATAGGAGATGAAGTAAAGAGCCTCCAGATTTGTTTACTTGTTCACATAAACTGTGATTCCTACACATTCTGGTATCCATGAATACTGATATCCATTCAGAACACGTTCCTCCTGGTATTCAGGTATGTCTTCTTGTATTTTCATGCAAAGGAATCACAAGAAATTGAAGACATAGTATTCCCAAGACAATTCACCAAGCACAATGGCTACCTACAAAGGCAGAAGAGAGACTGGGTCATCCCTCCAATCAACTTGCCGGAAAATTCCAGAGGACCTTTTCCTCAAGAGCTTGTCAGGGTAGGATGGCACAATCTTACTTGTCTCTGTGGCATGTGGCAAATGTATGTGAGACATGATTTTTATCTACTTTTCTGAAATGGAGAATTTATGACATATAAAAATTAAAAATATATGTATTTATAGATGGGTGGAATTTCTACAAGTGTAGTAGAAACCTTCTTCTCATTATTGTATAATCTCTTGGATTATTTAAAGGCTGAGCTTTCTGTAGGTCCTAGACACCACAGGTGATAAAGTTGCTCAGTGGTACACAGTGACTATGTAAGCCCTAACTCCAGCATACACATTCTCATGCCCTAGTGCACACACCTATGCGTCCCTGCGTGAGAGCTGGGGTCTCCGTGATGACCATTGCCCTCTACAGACAGCTCTTGGGCCAAAGGAAAAAACTGAAGGCCCAGTCATAGCTGAAAATGCCAGCAACCAAATGCATTTGAGAAATTTTTAAAGAAAAAAGACCTCTGCTATAACAGATTCCCCAGTGCCCTTCAAAAACATAGACTTTCAAAACTGAGTTGTTTGTTACTCCAAATGCATACCTTCCAATGCAGAGTTAAAAATCGGAGATTTTCTTTGTATTTTTGTAAAATTAGCAACCCCATACAAAAGGAAAATAAGGCGTCATTTTATTCCCATATATTAAAATGTGAATGTTTCTCTGTATGATTAATTTAGCATTCCACCACACACTTACTGACAGCTGTATGTTTTAAGTCATTGATTTGTGTTGTATATCCTGTTCTAATGCACATTATAATTCAATTTAGCAATGAACAACATAATCCCCAAATAAAGGTTTTTCTATTTTTCCCACTTTAATGGAGAATGAGAAAAAAGAGACTTTTCCTTTAACTTAAAAAATGAAAATACCTAAATTCTATTAATGAATTAGGTGTGTTTGTCTAATACGTAAAGATCTCTTACCATCACCTCCAAACAGTATCATTCAACCAACTCTTTCTCTGTATCTTCCCCCCTCCTCCCTTTCTATAACTTGCTCTGCTTCCCATGACTGCTAATCTATACTTAAACTGGAAGTAGTTGTATTTGGAGAAGGATGCATGTCTACAATGGGTATAAATTTTGAGGATATAAAATATATTTTAAAGTCACTTCTTGAATGCTTTGTTATTAGTAAAGAATTTAGGGTCATAGGTGCCAACTTGAAATGATGTGGGAAGCTTTGGTTGCAACAAATAATGTCAGTACAATACAAGTATAGAAACCTCACTTCGAGGCTCAACCATAATATTAGAGTTCCCATGTGAGAATATTTCACACTAGGGTTAGATAACTTTTCTTACACCTGATGTGAAAAGATAACAAATTTTCTTTTAATTAAATTGGACACCTGTTACTGTGTTAAATATTCTAACCTAGAAACTCCCAGGGTAGAATTGGATCCTTTAAAAAAACTGACACTCCTTAATTTTGACTTTTTGCCCTGTTCCTACTGAGTGTTCTTTTAGATGTTAATGTTGCCCCAGTCTTTCAGGTGATAGGATTTTTAGAGCCTCTCATCACGCAGCAAAGATGAACAGCACTGGTGAGACTTGCCATGGTATGCTTTTTGCTGGGAAGAGATGGTATAAGTTTGTAACTGCAAAAGGGCATGAGGTGTGGCGTGCCCTCTCTCTGATAATGAGCTCATTTAGTCTCTCATTGGTTGAATGTGATTGTCTTCTTGATTCTCAGATCAGATCTGATAGAGATAAAAACCTTTCACTGCGGTATAGTGTCACCGGGCCAGGTGCCGACCAGCCTCCAACGGGTATCTTCATTATCAACCCCATCTCAGGTCAGCTGTCAGTGACAAAGCCTCTGGATCGTGAGCTGATAGCCCGGTTTCATGTAAGTCTTCAGCCAGCTTCTCATACTATATGGTTCTTCTAAATGTGTGCGAATTTAACATTTGCCTCTTGTGTCAGTCTTAAAACCCTGATACTGAGAGTTTTAACACCAGATATGATGTCAGTTTATTTTAATAATTTTGTTGTTTTTACAGAATGAATGAGTGCTTATGGTAGAAACCAAACAATGCTGAAAAAGGACAATGAAGAAAGTTAAATTGCCTAAAATCTCATTACCCTTTATATGTTGATATTTGCCTTTATGTACATGGCTAAGAACCCTTACAAGAACAAATTTACCTGAACGGAGTCAAAATTGTTTGGTGCAAAATACATAGAAATCACATTTTTAATTTTTAATGGCTCCATAGTATTCCACTGAATGCATATGCTAAGATTTTATTAACAGTTTCTTATTAATAGACATACATGTTGCTTTGCTACATTAATCTCCTCCTGCAGTGTGATTATTGCCATTATTTAGAGTTCTAGAAAATGGATAGTGCATTTTGGTTTTCTTACTTGTTGACAGTGTTCCCTCCAGAAGGGTGTACCATTTTCGTACTCCAACCAGAAATTGAGATTGCCCTTTCCTCTATAAGTCTTTCATCAGTCTGAACAATCTTTTCTTAAATATGTTGTCTATTTGTATTTCTTGCCTTTCTTTTTATTTTATACCCTTTATTTTTCTATTGTATTCATTGTCTTAATGATTTACAGCAGCTTTTTGTATATTAGTTATTTGTTCATATTTATTAAGATATGCACGTTTGAAACTGATTTTTCCAATTTTAAAATAATATAATGAATATTTTAAAAATCAGGTATTATCTAATATTAAAATACAAATTCACGGTACACTTTATTTAAGCCATGCTTGCAAATCTTCCTGAATTAAAATTTCAACAATTTATTTGATAGTCTAATATAGAAAACTAAATTGATCTTTATTACTTCTCCAGTTTCTACATGAATAACTAAAACTTTTAACTGAAAATATCTTTTCCTTTTAGAGAGTCATATATGCATACTGTAAAAACTTTTCAAATAATATAGAAGGATATTAAAAGGAAAGTAAAAATCTTTAGTAAGCCCAGTACATAAAAAATAATTTTTTTTTTTTAAGATGGTGAGTATATGATCATATGTTTCACTATGCTTAGATATATAAATGTATTCTTTTGAGATTGGGATTATTTTCTCTAACCAGCTTTTTTTACTTAGCAGTTGATAGAGTTTGACATCTTTCCCTGCCAGTTAATAATTATTTATATCATCATTTTTTATTACTCCAAATTATTCTGTTGAATGAATATAACATAGTTTTACTAACTAATTTCTTATTGGTAGATATGTGGTTAATTTACAATTTTTTATTTTGTGTTTTCCACTATAAGTAATGTTGCAACGATCATCTTCTGTTTATTCTCCCATTATATCCCTGGAATAAAATCTTAAAATTGGAAATATTTTGATAAATATAGTGGAATTTTTCTCTAGAATGGTGAATTGTGGTATGCTCCCTGATGCTGTACATGATACACTTTCTCCGTGCCATTACATTCTCTATTTATTGCCAGTATTATTGTAAAAAAAATTATCTTGAAGTTTTAGGTTGCATAATTTGAATATCCATTCAAAGGGAATTCCCTGTTCCCTTTCTTGTGATAAATTCTCTTTTTGATTGTTTAGCTTTTTCTCTTACTGCTATTAAGAACCTTTTTATCTATTAGGGATAATAATACTCGGTTGGTCATACATTTTGCCCTTTTGTTGTTTTTAAACTTCTCTATAGTTTTACTATACTGTAACTTATAGTTTTGCATTTTCACATTTATTTTATCCTGCATTCTGACTGTCCAGAGATGTTTCTAAAGGCCTTCCTTCCTCCAAGATGCTAATCTCCAAGTTTTTATCCTTTCTTTTTTTTTTTTTCATTAAAATTTTTAACTTCTGTGGAATTTATTTTAGTAAAAGGAGGGAGGAATAAATATAGATCGATTTTGTTTTGCTTTTATGGCTACCCAGTTGTACCAACAACTTTCCCCATTGATTTATCAACTATATCTAGTCATTAAAAAACTCTTTTCCCAGGTATCTATTTGCTAAAAAAATTGTTGACATCTGGTAGGCCAAGACCTACCTAGATCTAAACAGACAAATAAGCATATAAGAAATTAAAAAATGTTTTAAGTGCTGAGTATTATTCAATATTCCCTCCTCCCCAAGACCTGGATTGCTTTCAGCCTGTTCTTTTAAAATCCTTGAAGGATGCTTTCTATATTGTTCCAAGACATAAAGAAAAAAGGAAAACTACTAAACCTTTCACAAAGGCGATATAGCGTTTGAAGGGAAACCTGATAAAGATAGCATACAATAAACCTGACTCTAATTAGAAAATTCTATGATTTATGAATATAAATAACATCAATACAAAAAAGAAATCCTAGCTAGCTCCTCCTATATGAATGAACTCTCACTATCTGAACTCTTGTGGTTAAAACTCAGGAAATAAATATATTCAGGTAAATTTGGGGAAAATTCCTTGCTTTCCAAATGTATGCTTCTTGCACATTTAAGGAACAATGCCCATGTATTAGTCAGCGTTCTCTTAGGGAAATAGAACCAACAGGAGAGATCTGTAAATATTATGAGAATTTATAAAATTGTCTCACACGACCGTGGGGATACATGAGTTCAAGAGGGCAGGCTGCAAGGCAGGAGATCCGATGAAGGTCCTCTATGAGTTCTCCAGGAGAAGCTGTCTGTCTGAAGTAGAGATGGGAATTTTCTCCCTGATTGCTGAAAGCACTTCTCCTTTTAAGGCCTTCACCTGATTGGGTGAGACGTCTCTCATGGCCAAGGGCAGTATCCTCAGTTGATTGTAGTTGCACTCAGCCATAGATTGCAATCAACTCATTGATGATTTAAGCCCACGAAATGTCCTTACAGTACAATTTGGCCACTGCTTGTTTGACCAAACAACTGGACTCCATTACCTGGCCAAGTTGACACATGTGCCTAACCATCACAAGCCATAACAAAATAGAATTTATTCTAGAATTGCACGGAATGTTCAGTATTAAGAAACCTATTAATTTAATAGAGTGCATTAAATAAGTAAAGAAAAAAGGATTATCTACATAGATGTTGAAAAGGCAATAATAAGATTTGCATTGTTAAATGCATTATCTAACCTTTAAATAAATGAGGAATACATTGATGCCTCTTTAATTTGGTAAAGCATACTCAACAGAAGCCTATAGCCAATATCTGACTTAAATGGAAAACTGTAGAAGCATTCCCATTAAAAGGAAACAATTCAGTGGAACATTACCCAACCATTAAAAAGAGTGAAATGAATCTCTATGTGCTAGATGAAATGATTTTGAAAATATTCTGCCAAGAATGACTGAATGATTATATTTATCTAGAAAGAAAAAATGATAAAATTTCTAGAAGGATACCTATAAATCTGAGAAATGCAACTGGGGAGGGAAAAAACTATCATATATTTATGTACTTTTAATATATATGAGTGACTTTTACATTTTAATAAAACAAAAAACTAGTGTCAAAATATTCCCTGTGTACACTTAATTCTTTCTAGAGTTGCTTCTGTTCCCTTGGTCTCTATGACTGTTCTGTGCCAGTACCACATTTTTAATTGCCCAAACTCTTATCACTTGTACTGATTTAGTAAAAGGACTTTGGAGCTGGACGGAACTGGCTTTAGATCCGGCTCTGTCACCAGACAGAACTGTGTGACCTTTGCAAGTTACTTAGCCTGTCTGAAGCTTGATTCCCTCATCTGAAAATAGTTAATTTCTGTCTCATATAAATTAAATAAGTTAAAATCCATAAGGCTCGGAGCCCAATGTCTAGCATATGGTAAGTGGTGGCTTTTTGCTACACCATCTACTCTAACTATGTGGAATTGGGCCAACTTAAATTTTGATGGGATGAGCAGCTTTTGCATTTCAGGTTCTTGGTCAATTCTTGCAATTTTAGTAGCATGGTAATTGTATATTTTATCTACTCACTTGAGACACGAATCTGTTAGGTAGTTATATTTTCTAATGACTTTTGCAGCTGCGGGCACATGCAGTGGATATTAATGGAAATCAAGTGGAGAACCCTATTGACATTGTCATCAATGTTATCGATATGAATGATAACAGACCAGAGTTCTTACACCAGGTTTGGAATGGGACAGTTCCTGAGGGATCAAAGCCTGGTAAGTTTGAAGATAATGATGTGGAGGTTTCTTCAGGAATCGCAGTGTAATCCATCCCTATTATATAAGCAAGAAAGAGGGAAGTCGTGTGAGACTTTCAGCGTAATTTTCTTTCATTCATAATGCTTTTAGGGAAAAAGGAGGGTAATTTAGGGAAAAAAAATTGAAAAGAGAAAAGAGAAAAATATGATTCTCACTATCCTCAATAATTTTTCCCACCTTTGAAAAATACATACTGCAGTATTTCATCCTATACTATAGAATCTATAGAATATTTTCAGTCTGATAATAGTTATTGCAACTAGGAAGTGAGCAGCAGAAGATTTTTATCACATCAGTCATAGAGAAATTAAAGCACAATTGGAAAACCTTAAAGATTCTTGGTGTTCCTGGGACCAGGTGGTAAAGAAAAACCAGAAGGGGAAAGGGGCTCACCAACCTCTAGCTACATGAGGTACTAACTTTCAGGAAGGCCTGTGTATGTCCTCTGCTGGCCTCCCTTTCAAACTAGTGACCTGGCCTAGAAAAGCACTTGCCAAAAGCATTTAAAGTGATATTTGAATAAAATTTTAAATGTCTTTTGTACGGAAAGCACTGTAAACTTAAGTCACAGTAGAATGGCAAAGCCAGGAAAACATATTTAGTTGAAAATATAATGGACAAGAGAATCAGTTGGTGTAGAGATGAGAAAAGTAAAGTTTTGGCTAGCCTTCCTAAGACGATTTGACCTTTAGGTTGATTTGATTCACTGTAGTATTTGTTTTTTCGTATGTAAAAAATTATTAACATTTAAAATTGTGCTACATCTTACTTTTGTCATCTGTACCAGTTTATGTAGTTCCCTTATGCATAAACTGCTTTATGGATATGACTGACAATGCCTTAAATTGGTACTTTACCTTGGTCCAAGTATGATTCTTTGCTTCCTCAGAAATGACGTGGGGGGTGATAAGCTGGAGTGGGAAGATAGGGGGAGCTGTGTAGGGGGCTCAACCATCTGCAGGTCCTTCTGAGCTACATTTTCCAAGTAGATTTCTTAAGTATTCTAAAATACTGTAAAATCACAGCTTATTAAAAATATCCTTATTAAAACACAAGTATTGTCCAAATAAAGATAAATAAATTTGAGATTTTTCTGGCTGGGACAGGAGGGGTTTGTTTGTTTTATAAATCATTTATTTTTATTTTTCCTCTTGTATTTCAAACTTCATCAAAAATACTTCTTCAAAAAAATGGCAAAAACATTAAAAGGTATATTTATGATGTTTTTGATGATGATTTTCAATATAAGCCTCCCATTCACGGTGGACCCTCCAGGGATCACTGGGAATAAAGACATTTCATGACTGTCTTTCCCATGGTGGTTTGTCAGATTGAAAACATCCTTCTAGGGAAGGTTTAAAATGTGATGAATCTTGAGTTAAACTGCATTCCAGTAAGTTATTTGGCTCAAGATTTGGAAACCTGCTTTTTGTGTTAATAGTTCATTCATTCAACACATATTTACAGAGCATGTGTTGTGTGCGAGGCATTGTTCGGGCACTGTGGCTGCAGCAGTGACAACTAGTTCCTGCCCTGTTGGAGCTTAAATTCTAGTGGTGGAGATAAGTAAAAGCAAGCAAAGAAGTAAATATACAAGACAGTTTTAAACCATGATAATTGAATTGAAAAATAAATAAAAAGCAGAGTATGGAGATGGCACATGCATGATCAAAAAAGGTGGCCTTTTTGGAGGGACAAACGCTCTGAAAAGCAATTGAATATGGGGATCAATGCATGGTTCATTACGGGGCAAAAGTGTACCACGTAGAGAGAAGAGCACATTTAAAGACCTTAACATAGAAACAGGTTTAGAGTGCTCAGGAAGAAGCTAGACCAGAGATAGAAAAGTTTATAATTCCATTTTTTGAAAGAAAAACATCTCACAATAAAAATTTTTTTTAAAATCACCCTAAATAGTAACTAACTACTCTTTTCTCTCCTAAATTACAGTTTGTCTAGCTAGTTTGAAGTTATTTGATGCTAATGCTTTATGCTTATAGATTTCCTTTCCAAAATGTCTAAGAAGTTGAAGTCTCTAAGTTGGTTACAACGTTCTTTTAATATCCGAAATAATGAACCACAATGCCAAATCCTTATTCAATGTACCAAAACAGTAATGCATGAATTGTTTCCTTATGACCTGAATAAATGGCATGTGCCTCGTTATGCACAGAGCTTACTTTTAGAAAGGGACTTCGGCATTAGGAAGAATCATGCCCAGCATGTCCTTTAAGATGTTATTGCATAATGGAAGAAAATACGGGAGTGGGGAGGAATCAGTGGCCATAAAATATGTTTCTAACTGCATCTGCATTTCTTATTATTTGCATTATTTTTACATTAAGGTCTGAAGTGATCCTTTTTTAAATTGCATAGTGAATTTGCCTTCTAAGTTATAGAAAAATTGAGTCTTTATAAGTGAATTTTCCTTTCAGGTATCCTAAACCATGTTTTATAGGTTTTTAAGTGAGTACTGTTCTCATCAGTAGTGTTTGTAATCAAATCTAAGTGATTAAAATATTTGTTTTGAAAAAGTGAAAATAAGATTCATCCAAAAAGTAAATATACCTTCTGTTTAAGAGAATCCAAAATGAAGTAGCCATTCATTTCCCACTTATACTTTCCCCAGGAACATATGTGATGACTGTGACTGCTATTGATGCTGATGACCCAAAGGCCCAAAATGGGATGTTGAGGTACAGAATCCTGTCCCAGGCCCCAAGCACCCCTTCACCCAACATGTTTACAATCAACAATGAGACTGGGGATATTATCACGGTGGCAGCTGGACTTGACAGAGAAGTAAGCCAACCAATAACTCTGTTTCAATTTGTTTTTTATCTTAAATATGAATGGTATCACATACACATTATCTCCAGGTGATATATCTCATAATATTATTAAAATGTTAATTTTTAAGAAATCTGTTTTATTTTTCATACAGAACTTCAGATTGGTAAAATGATGTATGCATACTGGATAAAATGTTGCTGGTCTGTGTACTATTTAATGCAATTATAGGCCAAGTTAAGCCAAGAACTTTCTGGTACCTAATTTAATTTTTTTAAAGAATTTTCTCAGTTTTCCTTTATCTTCAAAGGCTTTGGTGAGGAATTAAATTAAAAAATCATGTCCAAAATAATGCACACATAAATTCAGGGTAATTTTTAGCATTTGTATTTTTAAGAAACTACAAATAACACGGAAGCGATTAGTATTTTTGTAGCCCCTGTGGATAGTCTGATTTAGCGCAAAGAAGATGATCTCCTTTATTAGAATTTGCGCTTAACTCTAAAATTAACTTAATTCAACAGGTCGGAACACTAGTAACTGGGTTAATTCTGTTTACAAGCCATTCAAGTTATAAATGTAGAGGAACACACTTCTGGCCTAGTAGTTTAAGTATATACAACTATAATAATATTTTGTTGAAAAAGCATAAAATGTTGAAGACATTGATGTTTTTATGTCGTCTGACCATCTGAGAGGGAATGGCTATCTCACTGTGACTGGCCTCAATCCTTTACTCTTCGGTGTTTCTGTTTTTGTTTCTTTTGGCCAGGAATGCCCGGTACCTTGTTGACCTTGAGACTTCCAATTCTTCATGCTCTGATTCCAGTCCTGCTTATAGCCTCTCCTGAAAACTCTACCCCTTATGACTCTTATACAGCCTTTCCCTATTCTGTTCTGGCCATTTTCCTACATATTCTCAAGGTCCTTATTTGGACCATCAGTAATCGTTGTTTGAGTGAATTATCAAAGTGCCAGCTCATGGATTCCTGCTTTTGTTGATTTCTGGCTGAGTTAGCTTTTACTTTACTGAGACCTCAGATCAAGTATGTCAAAAGGAAAACATTATATCTAGTATAATAGGTATTATTGACAAGGTTTTTAGAAGCTGGTTTTCTGACAGTTTTTTATTTTTGCCTTAGTAGCAGTCACTTGACTTGGATCAAAGAAAATGCTACTATCGTAATTAATTATATACACAAGGTAGTGCAAGAAACACTATAATAAAATATGATACAATCAAGTCTACTTTATTCACACCTAAGCAGAGAGCCTTACTTTGGAGTTAGACCTATTAACTGCTTGGTGTCAACGATTCTTTTTCTAGGAATGATTTGGGTCAGAGATTGTAGAAATGCATTTAGTTTTTGCAGTAGTGCTTTCAGTTCAGTGATACTTGGAACATGTCGATGTCTTTTCACCTCTTCCATTACTATATGAAATACATCTAATTCCTATTTATATGAATTCATATAATGAAATACGTTACAATGCTATATGAAATAACACAATATTCTTAAATATTGGTAAACTTAGCACGAATGCTGTATTTTATATGAGAATAGAGGGTATTTTTTAATATTCGCTTTTGAGTGCCAGATTGCTTTAGTCTGCACAATCCAAGCAGTTTTCTTTCACACTCTTCTTTGTGAGATACTGTGATGGGGCTTCATCGTGTTTTCATACAAGATGTCTTCATACCCCCATCACATTTAGCCTGGCTACATTATGACAAAAAAAGAGTCATAGAGAATTAAAGACAGT
>JAQZBX010058220.1:0-17784 GCA_029593785.1 Cabassous unicinctus
AGGAACCCCAGAAGCCTGAACCCTGGCAAACGCCGGCAGCTGTCTTGCTCCAACACGTGACAATGGACTTTGGTGAGGGAAGAAACTTATGCTTTATGGCCTGGTAACTGTGGACTTCTACCCCAAATAAATACCCTTTATAAAGACCAGCCCATTTTTGGTATTTCACATTAGCACCCCTTTGGCTGACTAATACAGACACTCTGGGAAAATACAGTGTTTGATGGTAAACACTGAATAACTGCAACCCCTAGGTCAGGGGTTCTTAAGGGGTCTGTGAGTTTGAATTGAAATTCAAAAAAAAAAACATTCTTGTGGGGATGTGTTGGTATAGTGTGGACTTAGTAAGGGGTCCATGGTTTTCACCTGATTAGCAAAGGGGTCCGTGGAACAAAAAAGGTTAAGAACCCCTGCCCTAGGTAGAAAAGATATTTTGCAGTAAGACCTTTTTCAGGATCCTTCAAATAACATACCTATCTGTTGATTAGTCAACAGTTGTTTATTGAAAGTTAAAATTAGAGACCATGGAGTTAGACTGCCTTGGTTCAAATCCTGTCTATGTCCCTTAAGAACCTGTTACCTTCGGTAGCTCACTCTCTGTGCCTCCATTTTATCATCTAGAAAATGGAGATAATAGTGGGATTTTGAGAGACAGTTGGTGAGCACCATAAAAGTTCTAGTATGTTCCAAACACTGCATTAGTCTAGGTCCCCAAGCATTTTACCTCTAGAATAAAATTTATGTGCTAAGAAGGGAAATTGCTTGCAGAGTTTATAGGAATGGTAGAATTAAACCAAATGTGAACATTTGGGCCAGTAACAAGAATAAAATTCTGGACGACTCTGATTTAGAAAACAAGATCATCTTCCCAGGATGAACCGCTCAGATTGATATCAGATTGACTAACAGCTTCCAACTCCAGGAATCTCTTTGGGGCACATGAGACATACCTGGGCAATGTACGCAGGGCTTTGATCTCTGAAAACATTGGCCCTAATTCCTGTAAACTGCCACCAGGTGGCTCACTTCCCTCACATTTCTCCTCTTTGGTTTCCATTGCAGAAGCTGGAAAAGGAAAGAATGCCCAGAGGCACACAGTTTGTCAGAGATGGACTGTGCTGCAGACTAATTCTGGTGACTGGTTAGTGCACAGTCCCAGCTCCAAAGTGCTCCAGGGCTACAGCAGATTTCAAAGAAAGAAGCAGCCCAGAAGGGGCCTGAGTCTCCATCATAGCTCCCATCCCTCCACCTCCTCAAAGGATAGCACTTAAGCCATCCCAACACCCGGTCTTTAAATGCTACAAGAAAAGGTCTTTAACCATAGCCCCTGTCTCCTTCGGCCTCCACCTCAAGGCCTGACACTCTTTCATTGCCAGGACATTATTCCTGACTCTGCCTTCAGATGTCTGCACTGAAATTTCTAGCTTATACCAACTTATACCTTTTCCTCTTGGGCCTTTAATGTCTGTTTCTCCATTAGCATAGGAACACATTAGCACTGTTTAGAGCAGAGCAGGGGTCCCATCTTCAAACTTCCACCTCTTTTCTCCCCTTAGTTCTATCTGTTGACAAACAGAGGGTGACATAGACATCCTTTCTCTCCACAGATAATCAGTCCTTATGGTTACTCAGGGGACCTTCTTTAGCCACTCAGCATGTTCAGCGATACAGTACAGCTACTTATGTGTTGTTTGACTTGCCTACACCAATGTGTACCACTACAGGATTGTAAACTTCTTGAGGGCAGGACTATCTATTCCTCCCAGCACAACACAAGGTGCCCTGCACATAGTAGATACTCAGTGAGTGCCTGATGAATTGGTGACAAATTGGAGAGGCTTGTCATGGATTCTGGATGTGGGATTTTATGACCATATTAGAGCATTGCCTCTCTACCCTAAGAATCTGCTTCCTGGGATATGGTATAAGACTCACCAGTGGCAATACTGGATCTGGATGCAGCCTATAGGGGTGGTATAATGTGTGGCAGAGGACCCTGCAGTGATGGGGCGAGGCTCAGGCTACACAAGTCTGAGAAGGCAACAGGAGACTTGGGCACACAAAACCTCATGTCCTGGGCCTCCCCTGGCTCTCTACAGCTGCCCTAGAGTGTCACCTGCTGCCCTTCTAGCCTCTTCTCTTCCTCTCTCTTCCTTTCCGACCTTTCTCTCTCTCCTCATCCCTGTTCTTCCCTCCTTTACCCCTTATGCTCTCTCCTCTTATATCCCTTTTCCCTATCCGCTCCACCCTTCTGCCTAGGTTTCTTCTTCTCCTTTTCCTTCACCCAGCATTAATGAATAAAGCCAAAACTCCATTCCTAAGGCTCAGGACCCCGGCTAAAGGGACTCCAAAGGACAACTCCAAGACAGTCATCTGTCCTAAAGTGAGTATCAGTGAGGACAGTGTAGAAGACCTGCTACTCCCTGCTCCTCTGTGTGCCCTTATTTGCAGCTGATACACTGTGCAGTCAGTCATTTCTTCTACCACCACCATCCCACCCTGCAAATGCAAATGCTGGCTTCTGATGTCCTTTGCAAAAGTCTCCCAGCACAGGGCTAATCCCACACTGCCTCTTGGGAGCCATTCAAAGCCCTTAAGACCCCACTTCCTGAAGAGGAGGATCAGGACACCATCAGGCCCCAGGTCCACTTTAGAAGCCAGCCAGTAAGTGCATACACCACATGCAGTAGGGCCAGCAGCAGTTCAGCAGCTTCATCATCAGGCAGAGAGAAGCAAATAGACTCATACCCTGGGAGCACACAATCGTGCCAGTTTTGCTGCTGCTTCCCTCAGCACCTCTTCACTGAGCATCTATTCTGTGCTGGGTCAGATTTGGAGATCTGCCGAGTCTCGGGTTGGGGGTAGGTGTAAAATTAATCCGGTGATGGCTGTGCCAGCTGCAGTGCCACTTGGCCACTAACTTAGGGACTCTTTCCACTCCAGACTCTGATCTGAGAAATGCACTCATCTCACACATCCCTGCAAAGAAAGGGGTCTCTTCAGGACCTGGTGAGCAACTTCAAGTTTTCATTTACCCTCCTTGGCATAATGGTAGGAGATGAGAACTGGCAGAAAAGGAATATTATGGGAGAGGGATCCAGAGTGAAACACACTGGAAATGCCAGAGCAACTCCATGAGCTGGTGTTAGTAATGAATGTAGGGAAACGGTTGATCCCCTTGGCTCCTGAAGCACTGCCAAGGACACACCCGAGGCATGTCAGAACCAAGACTGATCGAGTTGAAAGGGACCAGTGCCGTCTTTCCTCCTTCCCACCATAAGCCAGTTTGTACATGAGAAAACTAAGAACCACAGGTGTAAATCAGCCTGCCTAAGGCGACGTGGCTGGTCATGGAAGAGCCGGGATGTGAGCCCAGTTTTTCTGACTCTGGTTAGTTACAGAGCTCTGTACCCAATGGTGCCTACATCCTGAAGGAGAGACTACAGATGTCATATGTAACGATGAACCCTTGACATCTCTCAGCCAGGGTTGGTTCAATCAGAAAGCAATAAAGCTAGCATATGGAGTAGCAGCCATCTCTGGCAAATAATCTGAAATGAGTTTGTTGCACTGGTAAAAAGCTGGCTAAGGAGCAAGCTCATGGGTTCACCCAGGGGTCTCGAGACCCGGGACTGGTTCCCACTAACCACACTCAGCAGCCTCTGACTGAGAAGCCAGGCGCCAATATTCACGTATAAAGGGCACTGGGACATGCCCGTCATGCCGCCCAGGGTCACTAAAGATACCACACCCGAAGTTTACAGGGCAGCAGAGAGTCAGGAAACAGAATGTTTTCCACCTGAGAGATAGTTTAAATTAAAGAACCAGAATGTCCTTTCCCCTGCAAACTGTTAAGGAAATTAGAAACAACAAATTCAAACGTCTCCCATTCTCCTTTATTTTCAACTTCATCATGACCCCTTTGTTGACCCTGTCACTCCCAGGTTACCAACCTCCTATAAACTATTACAATGTCCAAGCCTACAGAATAGTCTACATTGCTTTCTCTTCAGGGTGGTTGTTTGCAGATGCTTCCTTAAGGAGGCACTGTAAACTCACCCGTCTCCAAACCACAGCTGGATAAATTAGTTCTGGAAAGGCTTTCGGTAGAGAAGGCATCCAAGACACGTGATGCATGTTAGCCTCAAAGAGGACTGACTTGGGCCCCGTGTTCTCTTCCAGACTTTTGCCTCCACTATTTTTGGGCTAGATCTTGAGCTCTTTGGACCTTTTAGCCCTCTTCCCCTCTAGCCACGAGGTCACACTCCAAATCCAGATCTTCCATGCGGAGAGCAGGATGGATCCCCTTGCTCTTCAGGCCACCACCTCAGTTGAGATTAAACTCCATTCAACTCTATGAATGAGACCATTCGCCCTTTTCCTCCCAATATGCCTCCCCTTTGGAAGGTCAGACCCTGACCCTGGCTCCCCAAGGGAGGCCTTCCTCTTCTTGACAGACCGTCTCACAGTGCCCTCTGGCTGTGTCTGACCTGGGCAAGCTACCAGGCCCCGGGACATCCAGTTGAAGTAAAACTCCTCTTTAGATTTTGCAGTGATTAGAATGATCCATGCACAATTACAACAATGATGATGACATGGGTATTAAGAGTAGCAATAATTGTAGTTTTTTGGATCATCTCTTGTCCTTTACCCGCCAAGGGGAGACCAAAGCCCCACTTCACCACTCTGTGTGTCATGCAGTCTCTTCCCAGGGCTGTCCTTGCACTGAGGCTAGCAACAGAAGCCTCACCAACCTCTGCCTCTCACCCCACCAGAGTGAGCACCAGAACTCTGAGTCACAAGTCAGAGGTGTGGCTTGGGACAACAGGGCCAGTTTTGGCTCAAACTGGTGTTCCAGGACCAGGAGACAAACATTAGAAGGGATTGCAGCTTTACCTCTGCTGACATTCACCCTGGGAAGTCTGTGAAAAAAGACAAGGCCCACCCAAACATAACATTCCCCACCATAGGCTGAACTTGTGAGCCATGGCTCAAAACTACCCGAAGGCCTTTCCCAAGACTCATTTTGTGCAACTTTTGCCTGCCTCAGCCTGTGTCTTCCCTGAAAGAGAAGAAGTGGGTGAGACAGAAAGACTTGGGAGGTGAGAGAAAAAGTTCTGGCTAATGTCCATTGGATCCCAAAGTACTTAAAATTCTTCGCCTTTTGGAAGTGAGCAGTCAAAAAGTATGATTTGGTTCCCCCATGAAAGCCCAGGACTTGCCATCCAGGACTCCCCAGGGCCTGTCCAGCCCTGGATCTTGTCCCCATAGGCCAGAGGCACCAAGGTCCTCCTTGATGCTAAATCCAGCGCTAAGAACCATCCTCAAAATATCCTGCACGTTTTCATCACACAGGTATCACAGCTTCTCACTATTTGTGTATGATTGTTTAATTGCCAAATTAATCAAGCACCATGACGTCAGAAAACAAATTCAATTTTGTATCCACCATTGACTTGCCTTGGGTTTGGTATAGAGTAAGCCCATAAAAAACATTTGTTGAATAAATGAATATATGAGCGAATGAATACCAGTCGGTTCTCTGAGAAGAGATGGCAAACTGTAGCACACCCAAGGATGAAAGCCAGGATTGTGACTATTCTGGAGACGTCACCACATGAGAAAGAAACAGAAGTGATAGAGATGGAGGCAGTGTGGCCAGTTGTCTTCTGATATCACATGGAGGAGGGATTCGATGAGCCTTGACTCACATTGTTCAAGAGGGCAGAATGGGAACCAAGGAGCAGAGGTCCCAGCAGATTAAAGCTCAAGACAGTAGAATATTCCCAATGGCTAGAACTGCCCAGGGGTGGAACGGGCCACCTCCTGGGGAAGACCACCTCCGTGGGAAGAAATGATCAAGCAGAGGCTAGATGCCCCCCTGCAGGCAGGCCAGGGATGGGCCTGCGCCATGTGAGGGCTTCAGTCAGTAGACTGACCACTAAAATTACCTGAAGATTATAAGTTTATTCCTCTAATACCTCAGGAGAGCAAAAGGACAAGTTTTCATGCAAGGTGAGTCCTGTGAGATCCTGAGCAAAACTGTGAATGTGACTTCAGCTTCCTTTTCAAAACCCTTATTTTCACTACTCTCAAAACTCTTAATACACTCTCTTCTTGGATGAAAGAACATTAAGAAAAGAACTCACTTAAGTGTTAATGCCTTAATATGTGAATCCATATTTTGAAAAAGGATGCCTCTAGAAAGCAATGGGCACATCTAAGGAAGGGGCTGGAGGATGGACTTTCAGTACAGTAGTATTTGAATGAGAAAATCTTCTTGGAAGTTCTCCAATCAATCAACCAATGAGTGCTCAGAACCTGCCCTGTGCCCAGGACAACACTAGGCAGGGAGAACGGGCACTGGATTGGAAGGTAAAAATCCTGAGTCAAGTCCCAGCTCCTTGTACTTTGTGATCGTGGTCAGTTCTTTAGCTTCTCTGGGTCTCATTTTCCTCATCTGTAAATAGGGTTACTCACAATGTATACCTCACAGGGTCAAATGAGACACTAAATATGAGAGTGCTCTGTAAAATGCAACGTGCTATGTATGTAGCATTATTGTGATGATTATTATTAGACATTGTTGGGAATATGAAGCAGAATAAGATAAAGTTTCTGTCCTAAAAGAGCTCGCCATCTAGTCATACCACAGGGCAGGCCTACTTTTTATGACTCCCCTTTCTTGACCACAAACATGCAAGAGAACATAGAAAAGGGGGTGGGGTGCGGAGAAGGAGAAATCGGCAGCTCCAGACCAGGGAAAGGACTAAGCCCTACGCTAGTCCTGAGCCCTGCCGGGATTCCTCTCTCTTCTCCATCACCCCAGGCACACCCCAAGGCCTCTGAACTCAACACCCCTCCACGTGCACTTCAGACAGAGTACCCCAGAGGATGTCCTCAACCTCTGCCTTCCCACCCAAGCAGCATTTACCTGCTTCTAAATGTAAAGTAGTCAATTCAGGCAGCTAAACCCTTAAGTTTCTTCATCACAAATAAAGGGCCTCATTATTATGTTGCATAGAAATGACTCAGAACAAATTGAAACTGATTTCCACAATGACACAATGACCCAATGACCTTGCTCTTCACTGACTACATGGCAGTACAAAAAGAAATCAGCTAACCTGCAGAACTGAGGATTTAGCTGAGATTCGAAGATATATTTCCTGACAAGAAACAAACTGTAAAGAAAATGGGATCTTGGGTTATTGTCTGTCTGTTTGTTTGTTTGTTTGTTTTTGTCCTGGATATTTCCATATAGATTACATCAAGGGTGGGCAGACTTTTTCTTTTAGGTGCCAGATAATAAATATTTTAGGTATTTGTGAGCCAAAGATATTTTATAGGTGCTTATATATAACAAGATGGAAAATAAATTTCCACCATTTTTTATTAACCAAACTGCAAAATATAATAATAATAATTGAGTACACTTTTTTGCAAGACAGGTCTACTAAAGAGAAAAATGGAATTTTTTGGAGGGGGATAACATTTCATTTAATTAGGGTTTGATGTAATTGTTTCCTATAATCAAAATCAATTGCAAATGTTCATTTGTTAATGCTGATGTTTAATCAGATTTTATGTATTTCATCTTTAACAATGTCTTTTCACACAGATACTCCCAAATACTGATGTCAATCCACAAGCATGATTTTAATTGAGCATATTCATCGCTTAAAAGGTATATGTACAATTCTATTAGATTCGTCTCTTGATATTTGCCCTTTAGCATGTCATAACATTAAAGATTAATCACTTCAGGGAGTAGGTGTAGCTCAGTGATTGAGCACCACCTTCCCATGTTTGAGGTCCCAGGTTCAATCCCTGGTACCTCCTAAAAAAAAGAAAAAAAAAAAACTTATCACTTCCAGTTGAAGGTTAATTGGAAGCTCTTCAATTGCACAGTTAAATGGATTTTGAAATATGGAAATTTCCTTTGCACTTGCATTGAAGTCTAGAAAACACCGCTGGAACTGTGGTTTGAGCTCCAAAAATGCATCTGCTACACATTTGTCTGGGAATGAAGAAAACGCTTGTTGTGTTGACTTTTGGCAGCATGAGAAGTATATAAAACAGTTTGACATTACTTGTGATTCACACAATGTTAGTTGTCCTTGAAATGACTATAAAGTAAAGTACCGCTTACCACAATTTAAGCATTCCTTTGCCTTGTAATTTTAGATGGAATTCATTAAGGAACATTTATAAGTCTTCTGCAAAAACTAATTTCTAAAGCTATTCAGTGTCCAGTAATAGTTGATTAGGGTGGTTCTTCTCCTTCAAAAAAAAATTTTCAGCCTCAATCTTGAGCTCAGAAAAAGTTACAATAAAAGTTTACCACTGGGAAGAACAAAATAACAAAAACAAAAACAAACAAACAAACAAAAAAAAAAGTTTACTGCTGGGGAGCGGATGTAGCTCAAGTGGTTGACCACCTGCTTCCCACATACGAGGTCCTGGGTTCGATCCCCCAGTACTTCCTAAAAAACAAACAAGCAAACAAACAAACAAAAAAACCAACTCAGGGGAGCCGGTGTAGCTCAGTGGTTGAGCACCAGTTTACACATACGAGGTCCAGTGTTCAATCCCCAATCCCGATACCTATTGAAAAAAAAAAAAATTCACCCTTTCTAAGGCATCAAACTGCAGCGCAATAGGTCAAGTCACAATATTCAGCTTCTATGGCTGAAAAAAAAAAAAAAATCACCGAACTGACAATAGTTACATTCACAAGAACAAATGAAGTTCACTGTTGACACTACTGGTTCAATAACACACAGATTCAAATAGCTTCTGCAAAGTATGTGCTGATAACACAATGAGTAACCAAAGGCCTTAAACACAACATTTTCACAAGATTTGAACATTTTTCTAACTAAAACTTTTCCTTTTCCACATGTTTTTATACCATCAGTTGTTAACATATCTTAGAAGATTCCACTTCGGGTTGTAGTGAATTAGTATTTTCTCTACTTTGAAAATATTCTTGCCTGTAGTTGTTCCACACAGATGAATAGAAGCTAATTCTTTAGTCACTTCAAACTCAACACAGATTCCTTGAGTAAACATCTGCTGAGCAATAGCGATAAGATCTGTCAACTCATCAAGAATCAAGGAAAAGCATTTAAAATCATTTGCCTTATTCTTTAAATTGACTGTTGATGTTGCTCCCAATATCCTCATACTTGCCAAAAGGCTAGTAGTCTTAAGCAATTTTATTTTCTTTGGACACATTTCTTCTGCTGCTGCAATTGAACAAGATTTCATTAACTCACCCTTGGTAAACAGCTTTCCTTGCGTGGCTAACAAATGAGCCACTCAGAAACTTAGTTTGGTTCTGGCCTCATTTTCATATTTTTGTGACTACATTCTACAGTGATGATTTATTTCATTTCAGATTTCCTAATTTTTATAACCATTGCTTTCCCATGAGTTGGTAATATTGTGATGATAGCTTAGTCTGGCATTGTTGACATATGTTGTATTCTTTCAGCACAGCTATAATGTCATTGCATAATAAACATAATGCTTTGCCATCTAATTCCATCACACAAACACAAAAAAAAATCCTCACTGCACTGTGCCTTAAATGTGTGACACTTGACATTCACTTTTCTCTTCATTTTATGTTTGACATGATGGGTGTGCATTGTTAAAACAAAAAAAATCTTTAATGTCATGGTACAGCAATATGATACATGTGGCATATGTGGCATACACATGACACTCTAAACCAGGGGTTCTTAACCTTTTTTGTTCCACGGATACCTTTGCCAGTCAGGTAAAATGAATACTGCTGTAATTTATTTATTGAATACATTCATACATGAAGGAAATGCAAAATTTCAGTTAGAGGTCAGAGAAAATAAAAATAATAAGTTGATTTTTTTCAATTCAGGTTCACGGGCCCCCTGAAATCTTTCCACGGATCCCTGGTTAAGAAGCCCTGCTCTAAACACTGTCAAGTACAAGTGCACCACTGCAGCTTGTACTGCACTGAGCAGCAGTGTGAAGCTCTGCCATTGTAGCACAAAAGCAGTGATGGATAATAAACAAATGAGTATGGCTATGTTCCAAAAACACTTGATTTATAGACACTAAAATTTGAATTTCATGTAACTTTTATGTGTCACAAAATCATCTTCTTCTTTTGATTCTTTTCAACCATTTAAAAATGTAGAAACCATTCTTAGCTCATGGGTCTGACAAAAACAGTCAGTAGGCACAATTTGGCCCACAGGCCATAGTTCGCCAATCCCTAGCCTAGATTACCGTATTTCTTTGAATGGTTTATATGTCCTTACGGCAACTTGGAGTCAAGGAAGTGGACCAGATGGCTTCTACATTCCCCACCAATCTCAGAATCTTACAGGTGTCACTGACTACAGATGCTATAATGCAGTCAAGTCAGTCAGGTGGGTGAGCATCAGTTCCCAGCATTCTTCTAGGCTTTTGAATAGAGTGGGGACGGAGCTCAGGAGTGAATGAGAGGTAGGAAGCAGGTTCTGCTCTCCAAGGAGCTTACAGTCAGGTTGGGAAGATTAGATTTACACCCATGGACACTAAGAGAACAAGACAGTCTGAACAAATGCTTTTAGCCATTTTAAAGTTTTTTAAGGTCTCTTGGATATAGTCAGTGCCCAATAAATATTTGGTGAAGGAATTGATGAGCAAATGTTTCATGGTCTGGCCATCTCTAAATTTAATAGGAGCTCAGTCTGGTTGCAGTGGTTAAGCCCATGGGCTCTGGGGCTGTATTACCTGAGTTTAAATCTTGCCCCTGCTGTTTACTACCTTCATGACCTCCGACAAACTACTTGACATCTTTTAGCCCTAGTTTCCTCACCTACAAAATGAGAGTAATAATATTACCTATTGTATAAGCTTGCTGTGAGCATCAAATGAGATAATTAATGTAA
This sequence comes from Cabassous unicinctus, assembly GCA_029593785.1. Lineage (NCBI taxonomy): Eukaryota > Metazoa > Chordata > Mammalia > Cingulata > Chlamyphoridae > Cabassous > Cabassous unicinctus. Next base: position 10,926 of record JAQZBX010058220.1, read on the forward strand.
AGTGCTTACCACAAAGCCTAAAGAGTTCAAAAAAGATTAGCTAGGAATCTTGTTATTGAGAAGGGGAGCCCAAGGAATTAGAGAAGGCTTCAAGGAGGAGGTGGATCTTTAAAAGCATGTGTAGAGAAGAGGAGGAAGGCGAGAGCAGGCAGGGAGCGTGGAAGCTGGACTTGTCAGGGAGTATGTGGGGAGCCTTCGTGTTTCCTGGTGAGTCAGCTTTGAGGCCTACGCAGAAAGGACAAGGAAGTTAGGGCAGGGTTGTTGCGGGTTAGCCTTGCGGATGACCAATAGCATGGTTTGGGAAGCAGTAAGGATCCCTCTGAAATATGTCACCTAAACTGAGTGCCAGCCACAGCCTTAGGCACAGCAATGGAGGGGCCAGAGCCAGGGAAGCCAGCAAGGGGCCTTCTCGGGGGGCTGGCAAAATGGGTCTGTCATCATTATTAGCAGGAGCAGCAGCAGCCAGTGCTAGCTGAGCATCTATGAGCAGGGCATTGTGCCAGGGAACAAGGAGATAGAAGGCAATGTATGACTTCAAAGAGATTATAATTTACTTTAGATAGCATAGCATGTGACAAACTCCAATAATACCTTTTGTTAATAGGAAGCATGTAGGAAACAGAGGCCTCCAGGGAGCTGGGTCCTGGTCCCAGCACTGCTGGGTCATTGTGTCACTATGGGCCCCCATCTCCACATCATAAATACAAACTCAGCACCATCATTCTCAAACTGTTTGACTTCAAAGCCTTTCCCCAAAGCAAAGCTAACAATGTTTTAAAGATAAAAGCAGTTCATTGAATGGGCATAAGCAACAGAGTCCAACCCACACAGTCCCTTACCACAGCTCCTGATAGCTTCCAAGAACACAGCTTGAAAACTGTTGGGTCAGGTCAGAGCTGGGCAGTGCTGGTCTGTTCAAGTTTGAGGATTCTGTGCAGTGAAAGATGATGCTCTCAACCAGAGAAGTGCCACGTAACATAAGATGTGTGCCGCCAAAGCTCAGTACAGAGGGAGTGTTTCGTGGGGAAGTGGGCATTGAAGGGTGGGTAGATGTAAAGAGATTGAAAGGGGAATGAACCACATTTCATAAAGTGTGGGGCCCAAGGAGAAGCAGAACTATTGCCACAGGGAAATCTGTGAGGGCTTAGCAATGCATTGTTAGGTAGATCCCCGAATTTAGGAGGAGCTCAAAGCATTTAAACTATCATCATGCCCTTAATCCTAAAATGCCATTAATCCTCTGTAACACTTCTGCATTCTTTTGAGATATATGGGTGGCAATAGCTATTATCTTCATTTAAGTGAAGGCCAAGGAAGAACCAGTCATGATGCCCAAGACAACAGGAAATGTGAGACAGAGAAGGACTGGAAATTCGGGGAGACATTCGGCAAAGGAAAGAGTGGACAGAAGGAAGAGACGGAGGCCTGGAATGAAGAGGAGACCAACTCCACCTCTGGCTTCCAGACATAGCTGGGGATTCTACTCTGACCCCCTCCAGACAGGACCGTGCCTAGTGCAGCACCCCTCTTGCTGTTGGGTAACCATTGGCTTGTCTCCTTTGCAGCTGAGATCCTGTCTGTCTTGTTGGCTGGGTGTCCTCTGGGCCTAATGTTTACTGCATAAAGTAAACTAGATGGCCTGGGACAAGGAAGCAAACCCGGTAGATGGCATAAAGAAGAAGCAAAGCACACAGTTAAATGTAAATAACCAGGCTGCTGAGGACTGACTAGGGCTCTGGCAGGCACCTCCTTTGGGCCGTTGCCCTATGTCACCTTCTCAGAGCAGCCTTCCCAGCCACCAGATTACAAATCACAACCTGCCCCCATCTCCACCACCTCTGCACTTTCTATCCCCTCCCCTGTTTATTTCTCTCCTTACACTTAGTACCATCTGATAAATTACTTTTTACTTATTTGTTTATTATATTTCTAACCCCCCCTCCCCAAAAGTCAAAACTGTACATGGGCAGGATTTCGGTACTGTAACCCCATTTCTGGAACAGGGCCTGATGTGTAGTAAGTGATCAATAAACAGTTATTAAATGAAAGAACCATTAAACGCATGAACTTCTCCAAGTAAGGTTTGTGGGAGTCCCCAAAACCTTTCAAATGTAAACACAACACTTTCTCCATCGTTTCTTCCCTGACTCTCTCACTCCTTAAGACCCATGGGAAATGGAAATCTCTTGTTCTCCACTCTGGTTTTTTCCAATCCTCCATGCCTCCTACTTATTTCCCACTGTCTTGCTGCTCTCTCCCATTGCCCTGGTACCTAGAAACCAGCCCTGTGTGCATTCACCCAGGGCCTGCCTCTGATAGGCAGCAGGGGCAATGTGGAAGGAAGCTATGGAAACTCCCAGTGCCAAATGGCTGGGAATGGCACTCAGAGATTCCGGAAACCTGAGTAGATTCTTTCTTTTTCTTTCTTTTTCTAATTAAGAGCAGTTGTATGTTTACAGAAACATCATGCAGATGGTACAGTGTTCCCATTTATCCACCTCTTACACACACAATTTTCTCTATTTTTAATATTTTGAGTTAGTGTAGTACCTTTGTTCAATGATGAAACAATATTACAATAATTAAACTATTAACTTTAGCCCACTGTTTACACGAGCGTTCACTCTTTGTTTTGTACAGTTCTATGGGTTTTTTTGTTGGGTGCATATGTTTGGTAACTTACATCCAACCTAAAATTTCCCTTTTTATCCCTTTTCAAATATACAATTTCATGCTGTAAATAGCATATGCAAAACTGTACCTCCATTACCATCAATTACTGCCAAAACTTTTCCATCACCCCAAACAGAAACTCCATACCAATTAAACATTAACTCTCCAGACTCTTCTCCCACTTAAACCCTGGTAACATGTATTCTAGTTTCTGAATTTATGAATATTTTATTCTGCTTATTTCATATAAGCAAGATCACTGTTATCTTTCCTTTTGTATCTGGACTCAACAACATGTCTTCATGGTTCATCCATGTTGTAGCATGCGCCAGAAGTTCATTCCTTTTTATGGCTGAATAATATTCCATTATATGTATATATCACATTTTGCTTATCCATTCATCTGTTGATGAACACGGGTTGCTTCCACCTATTGGCAATTATAAATAACACCGCTATGAACATCAGTGTGCAAATATTTGTTCAAGTACCTCCTTTCAATTCTTTTTGGGTATATACTGAGAAGTGGGGCTACAGGGTCAGATGGTAATTCTATACTTAACTTTCTGAGGACTCACCAAACTGTTTTCCACAGTGGCTGCACCATTTTACATTCTCACCAACAATGAATGAGTGTTCGTATTTCTCCACATCCTCTCCAATACACACACTTTTCCATTTGGTTGTTGTTTTTTTAATAGTAGCCATTCTAGTAGGTGTGAGATGGTATCTCATTGTGGCTTAGATTTGCACTTCCCTGATGGCTAATGAGGTTGAGCATCTAGCCATGTGCTTATTGGCTCTTTGTAGAACATCTTTGGAGCTATGTCTATTCAAATCTTTTCACATTTTTAAATTAGATTGTCTTTTTGTTGTTGATTGTAGAAGTCCATTATATATTCTGGATATTAAACACTTATCCGATATACCGTTTCCAAATATTTTCTCCCATTCTGAAGGTTGTCTTTTTACTTTCTTGATAAAATCCTGTGATACACAAAGGTTGTTAATTTGTATTAATTCCCATTTATCTATTTTTTCTTTTATTGCTCATGCTTTTGGTATAAAGTCTAAGAAACTACTACCTAACACAAGAAGATGTTTCCCTATATTTTATTCTAGATTTGTAGTTTTCATTTTTACATTTAGGTCTTTGATTCATTCTGAATTAAAATTTTTTTTTTTATGATTTATTTTATTTATTTATTTATTTATTTATTTATTTATTTATTTATCCCCCCCTTGCTGCCTGTGCTTTACTGTGTCCATTCGCTGTGTGTTTCTTCTGTGTCTGCTTATCTCCCCCTTGCTGTGAGGTCCTGCTGCATCAGCCCACCGCGCCGCGCGGGCATGCCTACTCTCACAAGAAGGCCCCGGGAAGCGAACCCAGGGCCTCCCATATGGTAAATGGGAGCTCTATCCATTGAGCCACACCTGCTTCCCTGAATTAATTTCTGTATATGATATGAGGTAAGGGGTCCACCTTCATTCTTTCGCATATGGATATCTAGTTTTCCCAACAGCATTTGTTGAAGAGGAGATTCTTTCCCTACTGAGTGTACTTGGCCTTGTCAAAGATCAGTTGACCAAAGATGTGAGGGTTTATTTATGAACTCTAAATTCGATTCCATTTGGTCTACATGTTTGTTCTTGTGCCAGTACCATACTCTTTTGATTACTGTAGCATTGCAATAAAATTGAAATTAAGAAAAATGAGTCCTCCAACTGTTTTCTTTTTCAAGATGGTTTTGACTATTCTGGGCAACTTACCCTTCCACATAAATTTGGTGGTTGGCTTTTCCATTTCTGTGAAGAAATCTGCTGGAATTTTGATTGGGAACTGCATTGACTCTCTATATTGCTTTGGGTGGAACTGACATCATGAACACAGAATGCTTGTACAATTTATTTAGGTCTTCTTTAATTTCTTTCAGCAATATTTTGTGTTTTCCATGTGTAAGTCTTTTACAGCCTTAGGTAAATTTATTGCTAGATATTTGATTCTTTTATAGTTGCTACTGTAAACGGATTTTTTTTCTTGATTTCCTCTTTGGATTGTTCATTACTAGTATGTAGAAATACCATTGATTTTTGTGTGTTGATCTTGTACCCTACCAGTTTGCTGAATTCATTTATTTGTATTCTTATTTTTCAGCTGGCACCACTTCTTAGAGTAAGGAGTACCCCAAACTGTGGCTTGTTGTGTGAACTAGAACTTCCTTTTCTTTGTCATAAACTTACCTTTTTCAAACCTTAAAGAGATGGGGACTTCCTTATCCTACTATTCTTAGTGTCTGTGGGGCACAGCTATGTTCATATAATGTGGGCCCTTCCTGATCTTACAGTCTTCCATTAAACCCTTTATCTGCTACTATCCTCTCTAAATGCAGAGACTTAATTTTGCCATTTAATTATGTCAACAAGCATTTACAGAACATGCACTATATCCCAGGCACTGCTCTAAGCACAGCGGGTACAAAGTGCTTACATCCTAGTTGGGGAGCTAACTAATAAATGAGCAAATATCTACTATACCAGGTGATGGTGTTATATGCTAAGAAGAAAAGTAAAGCAGAGTAAGAGAACAGATAGACAATGGTAGCTGGTGGGAAGGGGGCTGCTATTTTCTGCAGGGTGCCTGGGAAAACTTCACTGATAAAGTGATATTTGAGGAGAGACCTAAATGCAATGAGGAATTAACCATGTGACTACCTTAGGGAACCGCATTCCACACAGTGGAAACAGCAAGTATAGAGACCCTGAGGCAGGAAGTTCTTTACCATCACCTCCTAGTTACTTTTTCTAAAATGTTTAAATAATTCCTTACTTAACGTGTGGAAACCAAAACTGTATTTCAGGGGCTGATCCACTAAGGACGTGCTATAATAATGATGATAAAGATAATCATGCTTGCAGTTATTGAGCACCTACTAAGTGCCACTCTACCAAGAATTTGGTACCCTTGTTACTTCAGTCAGCCCTCCTAGCCACCCTACTCTACTGGCCACATTTAGCTAGGACAACTAAGACTGGCCCAGGCTCACCCAGCTTGTAAATGACGGAGCCACGAGCTCTGACTCGGGAGTGAGGGAGGGGAAAAGAACTCCTGTTTCGTCTGCAGGACACATTTCAGTGGCATCTGGCATTTGGTTCTCCTTTTTAATTTATTCATTCAACCTGCTCGGTGTCCGACACTGTGCTGTGAGCTTGGGATATGGAGATGAATTCGCTCAGACAGAGCCCTTAGGAAGCCTCAATCCAGTAGGATGGAGGGGAGCGCCTGGAGCTGGAATGCAGTGCGGAGGACGAGCGCCGCAGAGGCCAGTGACACCATGCTGGGCCGCAGGAAAGAGCCTTCCACACCAGGTGCACACCGAGCCGTCTTCTCAGAATAATTTTTGGAGCCCCTTCCTGGGTCATGGTGGATAGCTCACCGTTCCTTATGGATAATTTGGGGGTGGTTTTAGGCATATTCATAATTGTAATACAACTATTTATTAAGCGGCCAGGTGCTCAGACTTTTACAACCAGAAAAATAATATTGGAAACAGCTAATTTCTCAAGCGCCTACTATGTGCCAGCAGACTTCTAAGCACTTTGTCTCCACAGCAACGCTGCTGTGACAGGGATAAAAGGCCCAAGGCCAGCATCTTTACATTCACAATCTAAAGGCAGATGTCTGCTGAGTGATAGAAAGAGAAAAGGTGGATAATGATTCTATTGCGATAAGCCTAGAACAAAAATACTGGCCTGACATTATGGACAAGCCTCTGTGCATCCTGGGAAGACAGAAGCAGGGGGACAATAGCTTTAGACCAACGTACGATAACAGAATCAAGCAAAAGCCGGCTCTCCAAAGGAAGGGCTCCACATGAAGCTGAAGCTGCTGATCCCACAAAACCTCCCTTCAGCTGGTGTGTGGGACCGGGCACTATGCAAGGAGGCAGGCCCAGGCGACAGGTGAAAATGTGAGAGTGCAACAGCAGAGTGGCTGAGTGACACCTGAATCAGCACCTGCAGCTTGTGGAGCTGGTAACAAACAGCGAACCCTGTTGTAAATGAGGGACTATAGTTAATAATACCCTTATAAAAAGGTTCTTTCATGAATTGTAACCAACATACCACACTAATGCAAAGGATTAATAACAGGGCAGCATATGGGAACTCTGTATTTTTTTTTTTTTAA
>JAQZBX010058221.1:0-17793 GCA_029593785.1 Cabassous unicinctus
GGATGGGGAATGGTTGTGTGGGGTGTTGTTGGGGGTGTGGGCGGCGGGGAGCATGGGAATCCCTGTAGTTTCTTAGTAATATTTGGGTAATCTAGGCACCTTTATAAATTGTATACATATATATATAACAAATAACATTTATGTAAACAAATGCACATATATGCATATGTATTATATATCATTTTACAAATAAAAAAATAAAAATAAATAAGTAAATAAAATAAAATAAAATAATGACAGCTTTACAGTGTTCATCATTGTACAACATTCCAGATTGGGAAGCAAATAAGAGCAAAGTAGTCAAGATTCATTGTCTTGTTCTTTCAGGGCTACTCTTGTGAAGCACCTGGGATATTCACAAAAGGGATTAAATTCAAATACTGACATTATCTGCAAATGAGACTGTATATTCTTAAATTGTATATGTTAAAAGATCTTTTATAAAACATAATATATTTGAAGAAGACTTGTTACATATATTCACTAGTAATCTTTAGAGCATTGTTTAGTTTTGAGGAGTGGGAAAAGGAACTTTTTTTTTTCTTTGTAGTTTGTGGTTTTTCTTTTCTGAAAAAGCATTTATGTTTACCACAAACAAACCAACTACTTGAAATTTTTCAATTCAAACCAATATTTAGTTATCTTATTTTACAGGATCCAAGGAAATGGAATTATTCAGAGTATGTATACTAAAGAAATATATATTTGTAAAATTCTACCTTAGAAATTATAGTCATTTCAAAGTTCCATAAGAACATTAATTAAATGACAAGGGTAAAACTAAAATGAGATCAATCAAAATTACTTTTAAAGAGCAAAAACCCAGGCAGAAATCTTGCTGTAGTTGAGGATGGGCAACAATCAGCAGCTATGAAAACTGAATCAAACTTTCAGGCTCCTGAAAGTTGTATTCATAACCTCAGGTTCAAGAGGGCCACTTGGGAAAACCTGGGGCATCAACTCTGCCTTTGCCAATATTTCCCTGCTGTAATAATTTTCCTTTCTTAGCTCATTGAACATTTTCTCAGTGGATAAAGCTTTTGGTCCCCTTTCTTGAGCTTTGTTCTCATAGTATATAATCTTGTTGTGAAAGAAGGAATTGGAGCTGTTAAATTCTTTGTCCATGTCTTCAGCCATCTTCTAATAGAGGTTTCTCTTCTGGTACATGAAGTTCATGTTTCTATATACTTCATTAAATGTCTTCTCTATTTCTGAGCAGTAAGATCCCTCCTCCATTGAATTTCTCTCAAGTTGCAGCACATGTTTTTGATGAACCTCAGAAAGTATTTGAAGTTTCTTCTGAAGCTTTTCAATCTTATTTTCCAGGTGTGAATTTTCTGATTGTAAAGATGCTTGCTGATTCTGCAGACTTTTTAACGTGCCCTGTAATCTCTTCAGTTATTTGATTTTCTTCACTTACTTTCCTGAATGTTTCTAGCTTTTTTCCTTCCAGCCTTTTAGAGTAAACATTTAAGTTCACAATATTAATAAGTTTGTTCATATCAACTGCTGATGGATAGACTAGGTGTTCTCCATTTTCTGATTCCCTTTTTTGTCTAATTACATGTTGCCATCATCCATGTAACTTTCTCTTAAGTGATCAGGCAAAATTATCAACTTCAGCACAGATTCAGTGAGAGATTTTATCTGTCTGTCTCTATCCTGAAAATCCTCTTTAATTTTTGAATTGGAATGTTCAAGTACTTTTATCTGTTCCTCCATGTCTTGCTCCCTTTGCTTCCATCCCAGCATACCTTGGGAAATCACATGTAGATTTTCCTGAAGATAAATGTTTTCATTCATACCATATATTATTTTCTCCTGAAGTTGTTCTTCATTCAACTGTGATGCTGCTGAGGTCTTTTTTGCATGAGTCATAAAATATTGGAGAGAATGTGCTGCTGCTTTGCATGACTGAGTCTGTTCTTGAAGGTGAACCATCATCTTTCCATGAGATGAAAGTTTAAGTGTCCTACTTTCCCATTCTATATCCTCAAGTGATGAGCTGTTCAGATGTTTATTGACTGCTGACAAACACAGAGTCTCTAATGTCATAGGATCAGCCTCCACCACAGAAGACTCAAGAGCTCCATTCACTTGTGTCTTCAGGGAAGTCTTTTCACAAGCTTTCTGATGTTTTTCAGTAGCAGCAGAAATACTTTTGGGTAGCTCTTTATGCCTCTTTAAAGTATGATGGTGCTTACAACTATAACCATAAAAGTACATACCAGGAACTCCTAGGGAAATCCAAGGAGAACTGAAAATTTCTCAAGCTTTCAGACATCAGCAGAGTTCCACAAAGCTGCTCCAACACTACTTGGAAAGACACTGTGGTGGCCACTAACAGGCCCTCCATGGCTCATAGGTTACCACAGCTCTGCTTCTGAGTGGCAGTGTTCTGTTAGCCACAGCTGTCTGTGCAGAATCCTGTGGTGGTTCCAACTTAAAAGAAAAAAAATGCCTGGCAACCAAGAAAAACTGTCAATTGGGCAGGGTGGTGTGGAAGACCCTCAAGTTTGTATAAAATGTGGCTAACTTTGCTCTTTGTACACATTGTGTTAATTGTACTTTGCATTAAAGAAAGAGGGATTGGATGATAGCAGGAAAAGTTGATCAGCTCATGCCTTCTGGCCTGCCTGCACCTGACCTTGGCCAATAGAAAACCTAGAGGATTGAGCAATGCTATGAACTCACCCCACCTCTGCACAGAGCATGTCAGGGCATATTGGTGAGACACACACTAATAGATTTTACCTCTGCCTACACACCTGGGTGTGCTTATGCTCCTGACTAATAGTTTCCATCTGCCCATGGAAATCATGGTCCTGCCTACAAAGGAAAAAAGAGATCTCACTCACTTTCTGCCTAGAGGACCCTACATCTAAGGGTTTAGATGTTCTGATTCCTATGAAAATCAAACTAAAATTGTACAGTATAGGGAATATAGAGAAATAAATCCTCAGTTTCCTCACATGAAAACTGAAGGGTTTGAACTCAGTCATCTCTAAAGTTTAATTCTGCAATAAAATTCAATGGAACTGTATCCCTCTGGTTCATGGTGATAATTTGGAGTCCTGTGTTCGGGTCCTGGTTACTTGTTGGCTATAGCATCCCCATATCTGGGCCTCAGTATCCCCATCAATCAAAATGTGTTTGGATCCTAAAGTTTTGGTGAACTCTAATAATCATTTGGCCCTGAGACTGTTCAGGTAGTTGAAGTAACCCACCTTCAGGCAGAGATCATGCACAGAATAAGTATGCTAAATCATCTAAGGGGAGACCATGAGAAGAGAAATGAAAATTATTTCACCCTGAAATAAATAATAAAATTGGACATCTCCCAGCAAATTTCTGACCCATAAATTGGATCCATTCCAATCATTTAGTGACCTTATTTGACTGAGACCAATCCATAATAGTGAGGTACCAAGGATTGAACCCAAGAATTCCTACATGGGAACCAGGTACTCAACCACTGAGGTACAACTGCTCTCCTACCTATTACATCCTGATACCCAGAGCTTTGCAAAATCATTTTCTCCCCACTTAGGCAAAATTCTCTAAAACAACACTAAAGTATGCCATCTAGTATATTTGCAACATTGGCACCTGGTAAAATTCAGTAAATCTTTGATAAATGAATAAAAGGTTGAAGACGGGTTTGAAGTTTATGATTTTGTTTGTGTACCTCTTCATGTTGATATTTTTACTGTGGTAATTTTGGGTGTTATGCAGGAGATTATGTCAGAAAGCATTTCATATCAATGAGAAACTGTCAAATTTAAGGGTTAATTTTTCTTAGTAAGCATTCCTAAATACCAAGTATCAGAGAGACAGATCATTTATAAATATAAATATTTATTTGTATTTATAAATGTATAAATACAAACATTTATTTATAATTTATAAACTTATAGATATTTATAAACATTGATCATTAAATTTATAAACATTTAATATAAATTCATTAATTTATAAATATAAATATTGAAACAGCATTTCTATCATGTGCATCTTTACAGTTTTAGAAATGTGTATGTTATTCTATAGAAATAGAAGGGAGGAATTACTTTATTGAATCTATTTTTTTGGTAAGTGAAAAAAGCATGTTTTTATTTATTTATTTTAAACAATTTATTGAAGTATATCATTCATACGTGAACATACATAAACTATAAGTGTTCAGTAAACATTGTGATCTTACAAAACAAACACCCTACATTGTTGTGAAACATTTGTTAACAAATCATGAAAGAGCATCATCAAAGTATTACTACTAGCTATTGTCTATATCTTCCTCCCCTATATATTTTTTAAGGATTTATTTATTTATTCATTTACTTTTATCCATTCTTATCCCCTCCCCCCATTTTTGCTGTTTCTGTGTCCATTTGCTGGGCAACTCTCTGTGTCCAGTTCCTGCCCTCTCTTCTCATCCTTTTCCTCCCATCTTCACTGGGATTCAACCCTCAGAATCTCCAATGTTGGAGAGAGGCATCCTACTGCCTGCACCACCTTAATTTCTGTTTTTTTAGGGCATCTCATCTTGGCTCTTGTGTCACTATCCTGTTATGTCATCATCTTGTTGTATGGCTTGCAGGGCCTGGTGGCACACCCACACACAGGGCCTGGTGGCTCACCCATGCACAGGGCTTGGTAGCTCACCCACTCGTGGGGACTGGTGGTGCACTCATGCATGGGACCTGGTGGCCCAGGCTCCCTCTATATTTTTCTGTTTTTTTCCTTTTAACTGGGAGGTCCCAGAGGTTGAACCCAGGTCCCTCCATGTGGAGATGGATGCCCAACCACACAAGCCACATCTTTTCCCCTGCTACATCTCTTAAGGTTGACAAAAGATACCCAAAGTTACAGTCTTCTCCCATACAGGATGGTCATATAATAACCCAGGCTTAGTTTATCACCAGTATTCTCAAAACCAGACCTAGGGAGAAAAACTAGGTCTGGGGATACATGCATGGTTTCCAATATAGCGAATGTTTAGCCTACCCTGAGGTAGAGGACCTCAACAAACCAAATACAAATGAAGAGATTGAAATAGTCTTCAAAAACTTCCCAAAGATGAAAAGTCCAGAACCAGATGTCTTCACAGGTGAATTTTACCAATCATTCAAAGACAATCTAATGCCAATGGTGCTCAAGCTCTTCCAAAAAATTGAATATGAAAGAACACTACCAAACTCATTCTATGAAGCCCACATGACACTAATACTAAAACCAGATAAAGATACTACAAAAAAAGAAAATTACAAACCAATATCTCTAATGAATATAGATGCAAAAAATCCTCAACAAAATACTTGCAAGCCAAATCCAAAAGCACATTAAGAGAATCATACACCATGATCAAGTGGGTTTTATCCCAGGTATGCAAGGGTGGTTCAACACAAGAATTAATGTATTAATTAAAAAAAAAAAACATTGATAAATTGAAAAAGAAACATCACATTATCTTGATTGATGCAGAAAAGTCATGTGGCAAATACAGCATGCTTTCTTAATAACAACACTCCAAAAGATAGGAATACTAGGAAGCTTTCTCAATATAGTAAGGTGCATATATGAAAAACCTACAGCTAGAATTGTACTCAATGGTGAAAGACTGAAAGCTTTCCTGCTGAGAACAGGAACAAGACAAGGATATCCACTGTAAACATTGTTATTCAATATTGTGCTAGAGGTTCTAGCTAGAGTGATTAGGCTAGTTAAAGAAACAAAAGGCAATCAAAAAGTAAAGGAAGAAGTAAAACTTTCAGTATTCATTGATGATATGTTCCTATATCTAGATCTCCTGAAAAATTCCCAAAAAAGCTACCAGAACTAATAGAGAACTTCAGCAAAGTGGCAGGACACAAGATTAATACATGTAAATCAATAAAGTTTCTATAAACTGATGTGCAATCTGAGGAGGAAATCAGAAAAAAAATCCATTTATACTTGCAACTAAAAGGCTAGGTGAAAAATCACTTTGGATATCAATATTTCAAACTACCACAATTCTCACTTTGTTCTGAATACTAATAAATTCAGTCAATTTAATACAATATTATTTTAACTCTCTTTGCAAGCATATTCACTTTTTCCTTCTTTACAGCTTTAACTTCTTTTGTGTTTAAGTTTCAAGAGAATTTAATAATTATTTCTATACATATGCATGTACATTCATACACTAAAGAAAAAAAAGATGGGATACAAAAGTCTCAAATCATATTCATTATTATTTTCTTTATTCAAACCAAGTAAACTCAAATAGCTTCCATTAAAATAAAATGATTCTGACTTCCACAGATGTGGCACACTAGAAAGACACTGGACTCTATTCTCTCACAGAAAAACAGCTAAAAGACAGAATGGCCAAGAAAAAGTTTTCTAGGGTTCAGGACACCAAGGGAAGGCTGGACACTGCCCAGAGGAGAAAGGGGCAAAGGAAAAGTATCATGATAGGGAAGTGGATGTGGCTCAAGCAATTGGGCTCCCATCTACCATTTAGGAGGTCCAGGGTTCAATTCCTGGGGCCTTCCTGGTGAAGACAAGCTGGCCTGCAGAGTGAGCTGGCCCACGCAGAGTGCTGGCCAAAGCAGAGAGCTGGCACAGCAAGATGATGCAACAAAAAGAGAAAGAGAGGAGAGACAATAAGAGATGCAGCAGACCAGGGAGTGAGGGGGTACAAGAGATTGAGCACCTCTCTCCCACTCTGGAAGGTCCCAGGATCAGTTCTCAGAGCCACCTAAGAAGAAGATAAGCAGACACATAAGAACACACAGAGAATGGACACTGAGAGCAGAGAGTGAGCTCAAAAACAGTGGGTGGGGGGAATAAATAAATAAATCTTTAAAAAAAGAATCATGATGGCCAAACTGGGATTTAAAAGCTGTAGCTAATGGCATCCATCCCCACTGTATAGACACTTTTGAATTCTCAAGACTTGGGGCCAGCAGCTACAGACAAATGGGGTCCCAGGGACCCACACCCCCAGGAAAGAGGTGAGACAGGAACACAGCCTGAGGCTGTCTCAGCTTTTGACCCACAAATTTGGTCTGCTGTGTCCCAATAGCCCATCCAAGCTGGTTGGGTTGCCCCACTGTTTGCCAGGGGAGCCAGCAAGGGATTAAAGAGATCTGACCCTCTCAAGCTCCCTCTCTACTGGACAAGACTGGTTGTTGAGGAAGCAGAGGGCAGTGGAATTATTTCCTACCCAGGAAAAAGGAAGTGACTGTCCACAAAGGTTGGAGAACTGCCTCTGAGAAAGTTTGAATTATGAGGCACTTAGCCTTCAGGCAGGATCCTCTACCACATTGATCCAGTCCAGTCCATGCTGCAGCAAACACACTGTGACCAGGCATTGAATGGAGAGGGCTGCCAAAGAGCACCACATGCTTTGGGCCAAGGAAGTGCATGTGAGTAAATGAGAAAGGGCTCAGGGAGTTGAATTATAACATAAAACTAACAACATACACACCATGGGAGTTCCAGAAGGAGAAGACAAGGGGGAAAGGACAAAAAGAGTATTTAAGGAAAAAACAGCTAAAAATTTCCAATTTATTTCTCATGAAAGAAATGAACTTACATGCCCAGGAAGTGCAGCATACCCAAATCAGAATAAATGCAAGCAGACTTACTCCCTGACACATACTACTCAGAATGTCAAATTTCACAGATAAAGAGAAAATTCTGAGAGCAGCAAGGGAGAAGCAAACAATCATACAAGGGACACCCAGTGTTGCTTACTGCAGACTGTCATCAGAAAAACCAGAGCCAACATCATACTCCATGGGAAAAGGTTGAAAGCTTTCCATCTAAAATCCAGAACAAGACATGGATGCCCACTGTCATAACTATTATTCAACATTGTGCTTGAAGTTCTAAGTAGAGCAATTAGACAAGTAAAAAAAAAAAAAAAAAAAGCATCATATCCATTATCTTTTAATGTATTTTTACAATTTCTTCAGTATGTTCTCCCAGTTTATTCCTGATATCCTTAATGTCTTTCTTCACTTCATTAGTTTGGTCCATGATATTTCTTTGGACAGCTCTGAATTAGTTGTTTGATGTTCTGCATCTCTTCCTGGTTTTTAGTTTGTTCATTGGATTGATCCATGTCTTCCTGTTTCTTAGTATGGTTTGTAATTTTTTGTTGCCCTCTGGTCATCTTTTTATCTTGGTGGATTTATTCAGTTGATTAGCTTCTGTCTCTGCTCTGGAGTTTTATTTAGCTGCTGGTTTTGTGTGTGTGTTAAGTTTTCTCTTTGACACTTTGTTCTTCTTCTTCTATTTCCTTGTTGTTTTCTATGTTCTGGTTTTATCTTGAGCAATCTATCTCCCTGTCCAGCTCCCTACAGATCAATGTCCCAAAGTCTCCCACTCTGTGGGCTCCCATAACAACTCACTTGGGCAGGACCCTGTCCCCAGTCAGCCATCTTTTGTGAGAGAGATGGTGAGTGCCCACTTAAACTGACACCATCTTGCCTTGACTTCTCCAATAATGGTTTAATATCTATGATACATAAAGAGACACTACAACTAAAAAATAAAAACACAAATGACCCAATTAAAAAATGGGCAAAAGACTGGAATAGACATTTGTACAAAGAAGAAATATAAATGGCAAAGAAACCACATGAAAAAATGTTCAGCATCACTAGTGAATAGTGAAATGAAAATCAAAACTACAGTGAGATATCATTTCACACTTATTAGAATGGCAACTATTAAAAAGACAGAAGACTACAATGTTGAAGAGGATGTGGAGAGATAGAAACAGTTATTCACTCTTTTTGGGAATTCAGAATGGTACAGCCACTGTGGGGTACTGTTTGGCAGTTCCTAAAGAAGTTGAATATACATTTGCCACATGATCTGGCAATACAACTACTGATTATAGATCCAGAAGAACTGAGAGCAGTGGCAAGAACTGACATCTACACACCAATGTTCATAGCAACATTATTCACAATTGCCAAAAGTTGGAAACAGCCAGGTATCCATCAACCAATGAATGAATAATTAAACTGTGGTGTAGTCATGCAATGGAATATTATACAGATGTAAAAAGAAATGAAGTCAAGAAGCATATGACAACATAGATGAACCTGGAGAACAGTACATTATGTTGAAAGGACAAATACTGTATGAATGTGCTAATATGAACTAAACATATTGTGTAAAGTCTTGGAGCTAATATCTTGAATAGGGTCACCAGAAAGTAGAATGAGGTTAGAGAATGGAAAGCTCAGGGTTAACTTGTGCAGAACTGGTAAAAGGGATGTGTGTTAATCTTTGGAAATGAATACAAAAAGTGAAATATAATGTTTGCAGCTAGCAGTACTATTTTGTGGATGTAAAAGTGGTTTAATGGGAATTTCTAAGGTCGATATATATTATTAAAAGGAACACTAAAAAATGTAACATGAGACTGTATAGCATAGTTAAACCACATGTGAAATATGAATATGGGTAAAATTGCATATATAAGACTGTTTTTCTTTGAAACTGAGCAAATGTATTTTAATACTACAAGATGTTAATATCAGACCAAAAAAAAAAAAAGATCCTAAATGAAAGCAACAAGACAAAAAGTACTGCATGTTATATGGTTCTACTTATATAAATACAAATATAAATTAATTTATAAAGATGAAATTACATCAATAGTTATGTAGGGCTAGGGAAGGGGAGCTAAGGGGATTGGAGTTTTTATTTTTGGAGTAATGAAACTGTTCTAAAAGTTTTTGTAGTGATGTATGCACAATAGTGTGATTATACTAAAGGCCTTGATTATACACTTTGGATAGATCATATGGTTTGTGAATATATCCCATTAAAACTGCTTAATAAATAAACAAATAAATAATTGCACAAGAATAGCTAGAAATAACAGCTATGTAGAGCAGGTGAACCATAAAGAGATTTAGAGGAGAAGAATTTATTTCTTTGTACATTTATTATTATTATTGAAATAATGAAGATGTTCTAATAATTATTGAATTAATGAATGCAAAGCTATGTAATTATACCAAATACCACTGATTGTACACTTTGGATGAACTGTATGCATTTTTAATAGGTATCAATAAAACTGATTTGTCTAAATAAATGAAATGATTCACTCTGGTATCAGAATGTGCTGAAAGACTGAAAGTTAAGGTAATAAAACATTTTAGGGAATAGTGGAAACTCTCTAAAACTAGGTCTATATAGTTTCATTAATGTAGTTTTTAATTTTTTTATTTTTAAAGAAGCTTTAGAATTCATGAATGTTACATAAAAAATATAGGGGATTCCCATATGTCCCACTATCTTCCCCTCCCATACTTTCTGACATTAACAACATCCTTCATTAGTGTGGTACATTTGTTAAAATTGATGAAACCATATTGAAGCACTGTTACTAACCATGGACTATAGTTTACATTATAGTTTACACTCTGCCCCATATAATTTTGTAAATTATGGCAAAATATACAATGGCCTGTATATGTCATTGCTATGTCATGCAGGACAACTCCAATGTCCCAAAAATGTTCCCATATTACATCTATTCTTCCCTATCTCATGCAACAGAACCTCAGGTAGCCACTGCCTTTACATCAATGATAAGAACTCTTCCATTGCTAGAATAATAATAATTAGTCCCCAAGAATGAAGCCAAAAAAAAAAATTATTAAGAAAATGAAATAATTTTAAAAAATAACCAATAAAAAACAAAAAAATTTATAACAATTTCAAATGATAAAATTAAAATTTTTAGATATTATGTCTTTCATTATTGTAAGATCTCTTGTCTTGTATGTACAGTGACATTTTCTTCCATATATTCCCCCAGTGTCTTTTTTTTTTTTCATTTTATCTTCATTGAGTTATTTTTGTTGTTGTTTTCTTTTGTTTTTAGGAGGTACCGGGGATTGAACCTGGACCTTATATATGGGAAGCAGATGCTCAAACACTGAGCTCTCTCAGTGCTCACTGCTGCCTCTCATTTTATCTTCAAAGAAGCTTTAGGATACAGAAAAGTCATTTAGAGAATACAGGTGATTATCATATACCCAACATCATCACCATTTCCCATTCTCCCTTATTAATAACATTTTATATGCAGATGGCACATTTGCTACTGTTGATATACAAATATTGAAGCATTGCTACTAACCATTTTCAATGGTTTACGTTATGGTTTACATTTTGGATCATACACTTTTATAGGTTTTTGACAAAATTTGAGGTGGCCTGCATCCATTATTGCAAGATCATGCTGAATATTTCTGATGTCCTAAAAATGTCCTCTATCCATCTATTCTATTCTTTCCTTCCTCTACCCTCAGAACCTGTGGAAATCACTAAGTTTCAATTTCTGAAGAATAAGCTTCATAGTTACTTGCAATAATATTGAGGGCTTGACTTTTTGGTCTGCTTTCTTTTATTAGGCACTGCCTATGTTCTCGAAGGATTCTTGTGCCTCTAATTGAGAACATAGCAGAACTCCCCAGGATGCGAGTTTGATATTTACTTGATTATTGTGTGGGTGTCCACCCACTGATATAACACACTATGACAAAATAAACACTTACATATTCCATAGAAGCCTGCCCCAGGTGTGCCCTGTCCTATGTACTTCCCGACATCAACACCCTATACCAGTAACATTTCCACCTCTTCCTTATTTACCAGAAGAACATTCCTGACATTGTAGTTTTAACCACTGACCTGGAAATCCCCAGACTTCACTTGATCCTTCCCCCAAACTTGCCCCTAGGTCCATAGATAGTCCAACCCAACCCCCCAAACCTACTCTCCCTCACAGACTAGCACTGCCACACCCAAACACATCACTGCATGACTGTCATGCTCATCCATTTCACAACTACATCCTTCCACCTTATCATAGATTTTGCCGACATGAGCATCAGCTTACCACCCTCTACTCCCTTTCTGTCTCCTGTAAACCTATGTTCCAGACTATATCTCATTGAGTCTGCTCAATTTGCTTAATTCCTATCAGTGAGGTCACATAATATTTGTCCTCCAGTACCTGGTTTACTTCACTCAAAATAAGGTCTTCAAGATTCATCCATGTTATCCCATGTGTTAATACTGTATTGCTTCTTACAGCTGAGTAATATCCCATTTTGTGTATATAACATACTTTGCCTATCCATTCATCTGTTGATGGACATTTGTATTGTTTCCAACTTTTGGCAATAGTAAACAATGTTGCTATGAACATTGGTGTGTGTGTATCAGTTCATGTCCCTGCTTTCAATTCTTCTTGGTATATAACCAGTACTGGGATTGCCAGATCATATGGTAGTTCTATATTTAGCTTCCTGAGGAAATGCCAAGCTGTCCTCCACAATGGCTGCACCATCCTACATTCCCACCAGCAGTGGTTAAGTGTTCCTTTTCCTCCATATCCTCTCCAACACTTGTAGTCCTCTGTTTTTTCAATGGCTCTCAGTCTAATGGGTGTAAGATGATACCTCACAGTAGTTTTGATTTCCAATTCCCTTAATAGTGATGTTGAGCATCTTTTCATGTGCTTTTTAGCCATTTGTATTTCTTCTTTGGAGAAGTATCTATTCAAATCACTTGCCCATTTTTTAAATGGGCTGTCTTTTTGTTTTCAAGATGTAGGATTTCTTTATATATGCTATTTATTAGGCCACTATTGCAGAGATGATTCCCAAATATTTTCTCCCATTGAGTAGGCTGTCTTTTCACTTTCTTCACAAACTCCTCTAAAACACAAAAGGTTTTAATTTTGAGGAGGTTCTATTTATCTGTTTTTCTTTTGTTGCTCGTGCTTTGGGTATAAAGTTCATAAACTTTACACACATCAATCTATTTTTTTTAAGAAGAAAATGAGCACAGACCAAAATAATAGTATGGGGCTATACAATACATTGGATCAGTTCACCAACTTTAAATTGTTTCACAATATTTTTTCTAATACTGTATTGCCTTGATTCTAACATTCCATCTATGGAATAACAATTTGGAGGGGAAATTATTCCTATACTAAATATACATGGTATTATCATACTAAATAGAATTATATAACTTTATCCATATATTTAACATACTACTGCTTCCTTCTTGGATACACAAGTTTAAGACTAAAGAGGCTCTCTGAATCTTCCTTTAACTCATAAATTTGACAGATGGATCAGATTGTTCAGCTCCTATGTGACTGTGTTTCACAAAACATGAATATGTCACACAGATTTCTCTTACCTTTGAATATTCTAAAATCTATTCAAGAAATAGTTGACTATTTCTACTGCCTTTGCTAACATTCTATGGCATGTGACAGGCAGTATTCTACATTCAAAATACATAATTTTCATGTTAATAGAGCAATGTAACAAATACAGGAAGACATTTGCAATGATGATGGCAAACCAAATGTAACTTAAAATTTAACCACCTGCAGTGATAGCAATGAAAATAACTCAAGTAAGGAGACATTTAGAAAAACAGATATCTTCACCACAAGTTCTCATAGGGCTTAATACCCTTTCAGGGTATTATAAAGTAAAAACTTTTCATAATACTAAGATATTATTTGCCTATTCCATTCTTTATTTTTTCATAAATGTTCAAAGCAGTTCTTTATAAATGTTTATTTTTTCATAAATGTTCAAAGGCACATGACATGGGTTCTCAATGATCAGACAGCTAATGGAATGGTTATTCTTGTGTTTTAGAAACTCTGCATTTAATTATTAATACAATGAATAACAATCAAAGCTCCATGGAATCCTAAATAATTTTTAAGAATTTGAAGATATACTGAGACAGAAAAGTCCTACATGTCTGAGATCACACACTTGCAGGCATACTACCACCAGTAAACAGACTTGCCTAGTAGTAAACAAGTCACTTTTGAAAAGAACTATAAACAGGGCCTTATTTTAATGTTTCAGAAACATTAAAATGTGGAAAATGTGTATCTTAGAATCAAAGAAATCTGGATATCCAGATTCATGAATGTTGTGTAAAGTCCTAAAATGGATTTTGTCTTTCACTAAAGCAAATAGAATAACTGATGTTGCGGATGTAATTTGATTCATGAAGGATCCATTTTTTCCATTTTGACTCAGTTCACACAACACAAAGATCATTTTTCACAAAAAGGACTATGTCTAACATCAATTTGATTTCAGAAATTTTAACAGCAAATGAAATTTGATAGGAAGCATGAAGTGCATTTTATGATTTTGGTTACAATATTTTTAAATTTCAACTAAAGAATTTTGCTAAACTGTCACAATAACCTGTATAGTGGATTGGTGAACGATAAGTTTCAAAAAGATAGGGGGAAAGCCCGAGGAGGTCTGAAAACTAGAGAATATAGTTTGGACCTGATCCAATAAGCAATGATCAAGCTACTAACTAAAGACTTTTGGGCTAAAAGGAAATTCACAATGAGTAAATGGTCCACATAGAATAGAACAGGAACAGACTGAAGGAGGAAGAAACCCGAGAGCCAAAAGATCACTTAATTAATTTTGTTAATGTACAGTGGTGATGGTTAACACAACACTTTGAATATAATTAACACTCCTGGAATATATATCTTAGTTTGGATAAAAAGGAAATTTGGGGGTTAAATATCTTGCTAGAATAACAATGAAAGGTAAAAAACCATAAGACTATACAATACAGTGAACCCTAAAGGAAACTGTGGACTATAATTAATAGTACAATTATATTATTCACCATCACTAAATGATGGAAACAACATAAGTGTCATTCAACTAATAAATGGATAAGCAAAATGTATATTCAGACAATGGGATATTATTCAGCTGTAAGAAGAAATCAATTGGGCAAGCACATGACAACATGGAGCAACCTAGAGGATATTAAGTAGATCAAAATAATCAGACACAAAAGGATGAATATTTTATGGTCTCAATGATATGATCTAAATACAAAGAGTAGTTTTATGGAGTTGGATTATGAAGTGTAGGTTGATGGGAAATGGAATGTGGGATGAAAAGGGGAAGATGATGCTGGATGTATATAGAATGTTTAATCAGGAAAACATAAATTTATGGTAATGTTGGAATTGGCAACACATCATAATGATTGTAACAAACACTATTGATTTATGAATGTGAATATGGGTGAAAAAAGTAGTTAGGGAAATTAATGTTAGTTGGAAGACAGCTGGAAGATAATATTGGGAATGCATAACAATGATTTTGGCAGGAGATGAGGATTGTAGTTAATAATATAAATTCAGGAATGGACTTCTACATATTGTTAAGAATGTGCTGATACAATGGAAAAATATAAACAATGTAATTTATGGACTAAAGGTAAAATCACCATTAAAATGATTTGGTAGCAAAAACAAAATTGGTACTATATTAATGCTAAAGGTAAAGAAAAAGAAACATGGAGTTTGATTATGTGAGATATGAATATGATAAGCATTTTTTCTCTTTATCTTTTTTTCATGAATAAGGAGTGACTATGTCATTTAAATAATCTGTGTTCCTCTGTTTATCTTTCTGAAGCACAGTTTGAGCAAAAGTTTGGAAGGGGAAAATAAAGCAAAAGTAAAAAGCTTTGACCATGAATATAATATGAAAGAAGTATAAAGGAGGGAGAAATAAGTTCCCAAGAGGATGTAAACCAAGGGGCTACAGAAGTCAAGAAAGAGCAAAGGTTCAGGAAGAATATTTGTCATAGCAATTGAAGGAGCTTTTTATGACTTTGAAATTCTGTGAATTACTAACCATTTGGAGAAATAATGTGGTAGAGTATCAAGAAACATTAGATTTTGAATCAGTGTTTTGATTCTTTTTAATCCATGAGAACTGCAGAATATTTCCCCCCTCAAAAAAAACATGGATATAGATAGATGGATGACCAAAACTTCCAATTGTTTGAAGAAAGATTTATTGGATCCTACCAAGGCTCAATATTGTAACCTAGGGATACTTATTTATTCTACCACAATTTTTACAATAGTAAAATTCCAAGTCTTATAAACTGAGTCTGAGCATCCCAAAAACAACCACAAAAATCACATTGCTTAGAAAGGAGAAGAGACTGTGGTCCTTCAAATATAACACAAGAATATGCCAAAATGAAAATATCATCAACTCAGAATTAAAAACATTTGGGACAGAGGTAAAATTTACTTTTGCATAATAAACCCATTCCTCCAAGACAGTACAGGTAAAAACTATCAACAAGACATTTGGAGACTTACAGAAAGGAAAACTCCCTGAATCTAGACTAATTCTTCTATGAACTGTGCAAATGAGAAAACTGAGGCTCTAACCATAAAAACAAGTCAAATATTAATTGTACCTTTGAGAAAACTTTCAATGAAACCTAAGGTCTTTTAAGTGCTCTATTACACAATTCTATTTATAATTCCTATTTATTCAAAAAGGAGCCTATTGCCAATAAGCCCCCAAAGACAGATTTCATTGCATTTTAGAATCGATTAGATTACTAGGATAACTAATTTTCTAAAAAGATAAAATAAATATAAATAAAATAAATAAAATAAATATAAATATAGTATAAATTCCACATGGAAAGATTCCATCCATTTAGACAATTTTGGAGAATGGTACATCATTTAAAATGTAGTAAGCAACAATCTTGAAAGAAAGGTAGCTGTAGAAAAGGCAATTTTGGCCACTCCCACAAAATTTTAATGGCTTTGGTTTATTATAGTGGTTTTTGTACAAATGTCTTATTCTGTACTCTACCAGGATTAGGAATTCACCTTTGGGAAAACACAGGTAGAATTCATTTACCTGAAGGTTTCAAGGATTTTCATGACAGCCAGCCATGCAGCTCTTAGCAATTTGAAAGACAGCTGGATGGATACTCACAAGATTAAACAGTCTGAATTTTAATTTCTGTAAACCCATCTGGAGTCTGCTTCAGTTATATGTAATCACTCATGATACAAGATTAAGCAGCCTTATTTTAATAAATTTATGTAAACTTAAAAAAAAAAAAAGGATAGGCTATGTAATCCCCAAGATTTCTTTGTCAAATTATAAAGAGTCTTAAATTAAATAAAAAACTTTTGCTAAAACCCACATTGGAAAAAAACTGTTTACCTCAACCATAGGCAGAAATTTGGTAACTATAAAATCTTTGAAACAAAATCGGCAATACTTAATTACCACTAAATCTCCATCATTAAAAAAAATCAGTATCAGTCTTTAAATAATAATCCCTTTTCCAAAAAACCCTTGCAACAATTTATATTTTGGTGTTTAAAACTCGGTGGATTTTATATATTTAAATATGCCAGTTTATTATGTTAATATAGGGCCATATAAAAATTTGCAGGATCTATAGCAGTGTTCTAAAATTAAACGCATTAATAAGTCTTTTATAAATAATAAAAATATTCAGCTCCCATTAGGTTTTACTAAGAAATGAGTCATTACGATTTTTATTACAAATAATCATTTAAAAATGTAGTTGCTACAGCTATATGGATTTCAGAATTACAGATCAGGAATAGTGGCCCGGTTTTAATGTGTACTTTATATATAGGTATAATAAATGTCTTAAGGTTTTTAAAAGTTTAGGATACACCTGGACACATTAAAGTAGAACATGTAACCCTTCGCAAAAATCAAAAATGAAATTATTCAAAACTCAATTGTCAGGGAAGCCGCTGTGGCTCAGTGGTGGAACACCGGCTTCCCACAAATGAGGCCCCGAGTTTAATCCCAGTCCCCCGGTACCTCAAACACACACACACACACACACACACACACACACACACAC